>JAHZMW010004101.1:0-23447 GCA_027743745.1 Alloscopus bannaensis | reverse complement strand
GCAGACACGGAAGCGAGGCGAAACTTCATATTTTTTGTGGAACATCTCAGAGGGTTGCTCTTTTCAATACATCCTCATTTGAATATAATTACGCATATCCGTTCGAGATATGCAAATTCAAAAACAGGAAAAAACTTATCTAAAGCCCTTCGTATCTTAAATACTCGAGACATCTAGAAAAAAAGGATTTAAGATGCATGATATCATGATAGCATCAACCGCGCCGACCAATATCCCTCGCACCATATCAACCACTCTGATGACAACAGCAACATGTCACTCTCTCATGCTTCTTTTCAGCGTCTCGAAATGCTCAAGACGTCAAAACATGTTCCAAGCCACTCATTCCTACTCGTTGTCTTAATGGGAGACATTATTATCATTCAATCATTACCGATGGATTACACGTGGAAAGCATAAAAAGACGGCGACTAGACGATGCTCATTTTTGTCGCTCTGATGACTTGGTGACACATCCACCCGCTGCGTGCCCATGTGCCAAGCGTGTCCACGTAGATACATATGAATACATATTGATAATATGATTTGATAACTATAATCAACGAGTTACTCAAAAAAGCTAATTCATCCAGAAATGAACCACAGAGTATGAAGATGCTACTGAAAATAATATCTCCGTGATCTCCCTTCATGATCACACACGCTGCAATAACATCCCATGCTACACACCAATAAAAATTGGCATTTACGCGCCATGTGTCAGCCATTAGCACCGTCTTCATTTTTATTGCACAGGATTGACATCAACGCAAATCGCATGCGGTTATGTAACGGCCATAAAATTGAGTGAGATGACTCATGAATCATCACAGGTGGATATCCGAACACAAGACGTGATTCGGACACCTCTCTCTACAGTTGTCAGAGTATCCCGTTTTATCATGATTATTCATGGGCTTTCATGTATTCCGTGAGGTCGATTGACCCTCAACAACGCTTCCTCCTCTCTCTGCACCAGGGGCGTTCCCTCTCTGACGAGTGGTCAATGAGGAGGTTCCTCTGCCACTCTTCCGAGGTGGTGCGTGAAAACGGTCTTCCACCCGCACTAGTACCACACACTGTTGCATTGTGAACTGCACTCACGCACATACGCACGACCGATTTTCTGAGAGAAAAAAGGGGTACAAAAAAACGAGTTCATCCTTATGCATTTCCCTCTATCCTTTCCACACATTGAAGTGAATCGTAATGGTTTCGACAAGAAATGCAAATATCGATATCGCTTCAAACCTTCGGAGCAAGTGGTGTGGTCGCAACGTGAGTGAGATCTCCATCCTTCACACAATTCCTTTTTTGAGCCCCCATCCTCCCAACACTCCATCCATCCATCCTCCACACCTTGAGTGAAGCATGAGAGAGTACTCCGACCACAGAGAGTTTCACTCGATCCTCCTCATCCCAACAACAACATTGTACAACCCTTTTTTATCAAGGAAAAGAAAGGGTGAGTTTCAACCTATACAGAAAAAACTACTGTTCCCCATGCTGAAGCTCGTGGTGTCTGCTCTCCTTTTTTCTGTCGATGTCTTCTGTAGTACAGCGAGGAGATCATGAAGAGGAAGCACCACCATTATCATCAAAGTCGACTACTGTAGTTCCTCTTCTGTGGTGAGGTGGTGGAGTCTCACAGTGTAGTCCGTCAGTGTTGTTGACGACAGGGAGAGAGTGTGAGTGTGTCTTCTTCTCGCGTTGTGTGGTGGTGAATGAATGTTGTGATTCGAATGAGAGAGCATGCTAATCATCATTCACGACAGAGATCAACAATTAAGTAAAGGGAAAAGGTGGTGACCAAATCTCATCCTGTAGTAAAAAAAACAGCAGAACTGTGTACATTGTGTCTCTCTCTGTCGAGTGTGTGTCTCATCGTCCACTTCCTTGAACAACGTGTGTCGTCTCAATCAATGGAGAAACACGAGTAATCATCGTCACCCCTGAATTTCACTCCCACCCCCTGTGTTGATATTGAGTGCGCCTTTGAAAGGGTAGTTTTTTATATGCGTGACCACCCCAACTCTCCTCAACCTGAACATTTTCTTCGAGAGAGATTTGTAAAAAATAATATTTTAATAATAGTAATAATGTTAGAGAGAGAAATTTTCCCACGGCTCGATTTCCGTCACAAACGAAGTCAACGTTCGACCCCGTTCTTGTTTTCTTTTTGAGTTGATTTCCCTCTCGAGCTCATCAACTCGGTCAGCGACAAGTGAGATGCTTAGCTGGTGGTCATCGCCATCATCATTCCAGCTCTGCTTATCTCCTCCGGCAGCAAGAATTGGTGACGCATCGCTTTTTGGGTGTTCACCAAAACAAACCTCCGAAACGAGATACGCTGTTGTGTCCGCGTAACGACATCATCGAGGAGAGGATATCTTGAAAAAGGGACAAGTGAGTCAGTCATCGTCATCATCTCAACTTCGAACGTCTCCAGCGTGTGTTCAACTCGTCACATCATCAAGTGTCAAGTCGCAAAAAAACCGTGTTTGCTCCAAAAAAATCAAATTTCCTCAACTATTCATAATACTCGTCGAGTGAACGCCGTAATGTTTGAGCTGTGTGTATGTTGACTCCAACAAATCACGATTTGTCACAAAACTCGCTTAACGAAAAGTCAATAACACAGCGGCGAGAGTTTAGTCGTCCTCTCCCATATAGGAGCAGTTTTTTTTGTTGGTTGGGGCCACCACCACAAACTTCCAAATCCACTCGTTATCTCTCTCTCTCTGGAATAAATGGAAGGAAAGCGAAGCTCACCATCCTCATCATCCTTTTACCACGAACGAACGAATTGATTAGGTGAGACACAACAACATTAATGTCAATAACATGGACACACACGAAGTCTCTTCGTCCATTCTTTTTTTTACAACAAAATCACGACGACATTATTCGTATTAATGCGTAATCTCCAATTATTTTTGTTCACATTTTGTTATGGGGACCTCCTCTTGTCACTTGTCTGCTTTTGTGGTTTCCTCATGCCACACTGGGAACTGGTTGCTTATTTATTATTTACTACGCTTTTCCATAATTGTTGTCGTTTCGAGGGAAAATGTCATTTGCATGTAATGAGGAATTAATGTGTGTGTCCCATTACAAGTCCAATTTAGCGAGTCACACTGTTGACCCACTTTCTCTGTCGTGTTTTTCTAGGAGATTCCTGCCCCACGACCTGGACGCTGGAGACTTTCCGAAGGACTGGAGTGTGATTATCATTCCTCATTGACGACTTGTAGAGAGAGAAATCGTTATTACAGCTCGAGTCCTGTGCAGTCTCTTTCTGGATGACTCAAGTTTTGTTACTTTCCATTGGTTTCGCCGAAATCTGTCGTCATTCACTCTCGTGACTTGGTTGACCCACTTTGTTGTCTTTCTCGTTTGTTTGAAGTAACGTTGTCACTTTGTTTGTCCATGCGATCTTGTTTTTGGGGAAGAGAGGAACGGAATCTCTACGTGTTCGTCCTCCAGATTGTAGTTATCCAGAGGCTAATTAACTAATTATTATTACTGCTGAGCGGTCAACAATTAATTGCGTTTCGAGTAGTCACAAAAAGCCGAAAGATTGGAGGTGCGTGTTTACTCCAAGAATTCTTAGCGAAGGGCAGAGAAATCGAATGTGTTCTACTGCTTGTTCATTCAGTCACGTCAGTTCTAAAGCAAGTTTTTTTCGTCGTGTGCGTGGTGTGAGCGTTTGACTTACCAAGTCCCTTGTCCACCGTGTTGTCCCCCGCTGTGAAGGAGTGTGAAGGAGGAGGAAAAAGGTGCCCTTTGAACTCGTGTCGTCGTCATCGTGTGTAAAGGTGGCCAACGCAGTTGAAGGTGGTTCGAATTCGTCGTCGTCGTCGTCGTCGAGTGCGTCTCTCATGACTGTGCTGAGTAGTCGAGGTGGTGCTGCTGCTGGTGCTGGTGACTTGTCGTCATCATCGTCATCATCGTCAACGTCGTCCAGTGCAGCTCCTCCAAGTTGTAGTGCTGATACCAATAATAGTAATTCTTGTTGTGCTAGTACTCTCCTCGTTGACGTTGGAGGAGGTGGAGGAGGAAGTGGAGGTGGCGGTGGTGGGAGGCAGTGTTTGAGTGAGGTGGAGGAGGAGGAGGAAGTGGAGGTGGAAGACGTGGGGAGCCCCACGAACGACGACTTTGTTGAAGACGACGACGACGAGAACAACGGAAACCCAAGGGGAAACTCGTCGGTCGGGGAGGCTCTCCCCGAAGTGATGGACAATCGTAATATCGGTGGAGGTCGTATGTTGACCTCGTGGGCTCAAAGGATGCATAGAAGAGCTGCCACCCTGGGAACGGTTGTCACCTCCTGCGGTCACCCATCCGCACCCTACCCCCGCCGCATTGAAAAGTAATACGCACCCATTTTTTCTCTACTTTTTTGCTCTCTTCATTTCTCTCTCGTTTGCTCGATTTGTTATTTTCGGATGAGGTGGGTTCATTGGGAGCGAGTTGCTCTTCCAAGTCTAATGGCTGACGCGTTGTCTATTTCCAGGGTTAAATTTGGCGTTCCATTAGACGAGGTTTGCAAAAATGACATTCCAGGTCCACTTTTGGTGCGTCCCTTACACGAGTTCAACCTCTCAATGTTATTATATAGTCGAATAGGACAATGAAAGTGGGGATTTTGATGCCTTTTTTCCGATTTATTGGTGTGACAGGTGCTGATTCTGAAGCTGAACAAGGAGGCACCGTACAAAAAGGATGTGTTCAGAGCTCCTGGTCACCAAGGTAACATGAAGAAGCTGATCCACTTCCTGCAGAACGGGCGACTGGTCAACATTGACAACTTCTCTGTCTACACGATCGCTTCCGTGCTCAAAAAATTTCTGAGGAAACTTCCCGACGGCATTTTTGGCCGCGAGGGGGAGCAACAGTTGTTCCAAATCATTGAGATGACGAGTACAGAGCAGCAACGGGACCACATTCATTCGTAAGCTCGCCAACCTACCTTCCTCTCATAGTTGTCCTCCGTTGAAACAGTTTGATTTGTTACACAATTTTCCTCCTAATATTTCCGTTTCTCAGGCTGATATCCTCACTGCCCGCGTGCACACAACGGCTGATCGTGCTCCTCTTCGGAACGTTCCGCGTCATCGCCTCCAACTCCGAACGCTCACAAACGGGAATGACCTCAGAAGCACTGGGAGTGTCTGTAGCTCCCTCCTTCTTCCAGAGCTGCGTTTCCGACGGGAAACAGGCGAAAATGGAGGATGTCATGCGGTTCAAGGTGAGTGCCCCACGACATTCACCCTCCGCACCAAAGAAACACTCTTGCATCCATTCACTCTCTCATTTTTACTCTCTCTCTATCTCTTTCTCTCTTTGCACTTTTTTATTCAATCTTTCTACAATATTTTTCTCACCCAAATGTCCCATCAACGAACGAGAATCATTTCTTCACAAGGATATAGGTTTGCAACTAGTAGTTTACTGAATTGCTCCTATTTTCTCTCCCCTCTACAATAGTCAGTTAACAGTGGGAGAGTAGTCAGTTCCTAAAGTAAGGAGCCTCTCATCACGAATTCTCTGATTGAAAAGCATACGTAATCGTATTAAATCGAAGATGAGATAACTCCGTCAGGAGGAACGCCGCCCAAACCACAAGTTCGCGGAGAAATTGTAAATACTAAACACTAAATTTCCTTCTCTGTTCGTAGAGTTGTTCTTGTGTCCTTCTCAATCCTTTACAAATTACTGTAGAGAGCCGGACTTGTAAAAAAATATCATTTCCATGTCTCTATGACGATGGTGACGGGCAAAGGACTATTGAGGAAAGCCTGTTCCTCTTCTCTTTTTCAGATTTTCCACCTCAACGCCACACAGTTGCCTTAATGAAATACAAATAATTGATGCTAATCTTGTAACCACTTGTACAAACTGCTGCGCGCAGAGCTTCTCGAGCGGCGACGACAACCGCTACATCACTTACAGCAGCACTTTTTTCTGCTCGCTCTTTCTCTAGTTTTTTACGTAATATTAATCATTTTTAACTGCGAGTACAACTAACGACAAACTTTCTGCTTGCCAACAACATTCTTAGTGTATCTTGTTCTTCTTGATGATCGCCAATTTTTGTGAGAGACTTCTCTGCATCCGACACAGTAATCTTTCTCCCCACAAATTTCTTGTCTCCTCTCCGTGTGTGGCACCTGCTTCCAAAATTGAGAGTTTTGACGGTTTTCTAAACAAAAGAAACGGATTGACCAATCTGTGGGTAGCCTGCTACACCACCTTTTGCCCTCTTCCGAACGACATACTGTTAAGGTCGTGATTGATTGATTGATTGTGTGTGATTAACTACAGAACAACTAATCATTCTAATAACAATACCTAATCATGTAATATATTATTGTATTTATCCCCTTCATCTCTAATCCTCTCTCTGTCTCTCTCTCTCTCTGTATTGACGATTACTGTTTGTTTGTTTGTTTGTTTTTCTCAATTTTTGCAATCTCTTCTGTCTCTCTATCGTTTGGGCGGTTCCATCAATGTGTGTTCTTGTAGGCCGAGGTGGACGTAAGTCATCAAATAATCTCTCTCTCATATTCAATCATTCATTCATTTCTCCCGTGACCAACTTCTCAGTCCAAACGAGAAGCCGAAGAAAGTTAACGAATCTCGTTGATTCCCTCAAAATTTTATGCCGTGCAGTAGTGCTGACAAATGGAAAAAAGGATGATACCTGATTTTTTTGTACTCCATCAATTCTCCCCCAATTTCCGGTTTTTTGCAGAAGACATGACTTTTTTGTACACTTAATTTGTGTCATAATCCTTGTAATGAGTTTCCACGTAGTTCTGCATCTTCCGAATGTCTACTCCTTGGGCTGTGTTGTGAAGGACGCACAGTTTGAGAGAAAGTTGACATTGATTTTTTTTGAGTACCTTGTGTTTTCTAGAGCTAATCCCAGTGTGGCACAATTTTTTGCGTAGAAAGTAGCACTCCAGCTTCCCTTCTTGTCAAATGTGTCGTTCCGAGTAGTAATGTAGGGAACGCCAATCGATAAGACCGGTGTTGTGGCGTCGAAACTTGCCTGCCTGCTTACCTATCTCGTAGTGTCGCAGTGTACATGTAAACCCCTCAATACCTGTCCTCATCGGAAAGTGGATTGTGAAGTGTTACTCTTGTTGAGGTCACTCATCATTATCATTTCAAATTTAGTTCTGCTCTGCCAATTTTTTCGTGCACCGCGTCTTTCAGTGTATCACCGTCTTCAGGATTAGCAATTCAGAGTTTCCCATTGATGGAACATTTTTGACGCTTCGCAAGTGCCGTCGTTGACTGCTGGCACTTGAATCTCCAAATTCATGTGTGAGGAGAAAGATGTTGTTGGCTTTGATGCAATACAGCATTTGGGAGCTATAACTTGTCGTTTATGCAGGGACTTTTATTTCATGAAGGCTCCTTTCTCAGCGCTTTGGAAGCAGCTTGGTTTTTGCCATTTTCATTAGGCGACACACACAAATTGTCGAGGTGTGTGTATTACCGCGCTATCTCTTTCTCTCTCGCTTAACACACGCTTCTTGCTTGAGTGTTGACTACAATGTCGTCGACTTTAGTCTCCTTTTCTGCCGCTATACATACGTCAACACGAAGCAGGGTTGACAATAATCAGTAGTTACTTTAATTACTTTAATCGATTTCTCGTCATCGCGTTTCCTTTATGAGTTGAGTAACAAAGGTTCTTCTCAAGTAATTATGTGGCATCTATGTGCATTCTTACTTGAGAATGACTTCCGATTAAGAAACAAGTTGCTAAATTGCTTTGGAAGTGATGCCCCTTCCGAAAAAAATAATCCAGACGATGGAAGGACCTTTGTTACTTTGCAGACGCTTACGTCTCGTCTTTTTTTGCAGAATTGCTCCAGTATGCTACATGCGTCTGTTATAAATCTCCACCTCTCTTTCTCATGAATTCGTCGTCGTCGTCGTCATTTTGTCTGTCGTGTTTACTCTGACAAATGCCCATAAATGCTAGTATTTCTTCGATGATTGAGCACCATGGTCAATTCTCGACTCACTAACGAAAGTGTTCTCTTTGTTCTATTTTCTCACCATGTCTGGGGTGGTGGTGATGTGATCCAGGTGGCGACAAAGATCATGAAGTTCCTCATCGACAACTTTGGGGTGAGCAACCTGTTCGGGCGGGAGAACTACGAGTACTACGCTCGGATCACGGGTCGCATCCTGAAGGTGGAAGAAGACTGGATTTTCAGCTTTCGATACCCTCCCGACGCGCTCGTCTCGCGTAAGAATTCCGACTCTTTCAATCCTCTCTCACACTAAAAACGCCAACATTCCTCACGTGTAGTTTTACGATGAACTCAGCAAACCTTAAACAACCTCTTCTGTCGTCACACACACCACAAACCTCTTTCAATAATCTAATAATCATGTTGAAACTTTTGATTTCTCACGTATCGCCATTCAACTCTAATTGTAAGTCGTTGAGTTTTTCTAACAATTACGCCGCGTGTGTGGTGAGCACATTAGATTTCCAGAATATAAAATTCCCGTGCCTATGAAAATTGTGCAAAATTTCCGCAACCCCCCTGAGGGAAGGCGAGTTTGTTGAGCTAAAAAAGAGGATTATCATTCCCAGTGTTGATGAGGGAATTGAGAAAATGTGTGGATTTATTCTTACTCTAATCATTGGAGGAGTGAAATGCGACAAAATGTTGGGAGATCTGACGCTACCGTTTTATGCACACTTTTTAAGCTTCCTCTTCAACTATTGAGAGTACACATTTTAGCTTTTGTTATAGCCGACGATTTTGTAGGGATTTTTTGACATTATTTTATGACACTGCGCAATACGCGCCTTACTGAATTTTATATATAGTTTATTGACTTCCGATACAAATTACCTCTTTTTCCTAGTCCTCGTAAGATGTTTTACACTTTATGTTGATGTAAATACAACACATCTACTCAGTGTCCTTTTAGGTATTATGTATGTGTACAAAGATGATGTTGTTTAGTAGGTTGAGGATTTTAAAAGTCTCGGATATTATTAAGTAGACCACAACATCATCCAGGATGATTCATTGTACATACAAACTATTATTACGATATTACACGTGTCCGTAACGTAACTACGTCATTTTTTTTACTGCTGCTGCTGCTGCGCACTACTATTATTACTTGGTCGACGACCACCTCGAATATTACTTACTGTCGATGTTCACAAAACTTTTCTTGTCTTCTCTCTCGTTATCGACTGTCTGAATAGGACAACTGTCACTTGAGGCTGAGAAAACTTGGTTGCAGTTTGAGTCGGAGAGGTGGGGGCTTAATTTCAATTTAGAAGGTAGGAACCGAATCTCTCATCCAGAGACAAACCTCTCTCTTTACTTCTTGTTGTCAATGTTTTCCAGTTGATTACAAACAAAACATTTTGATATTGAAACGCTTTTCACACACACACTTTCTCTCGACATTACGTTCAAATAGTTGTTTTTAAAACGAAGTAAATATATTTGCATGCTCTTTTTATATGAGATATTCAACGTGTAACATTTTTTCTATATATTTATTCTGATTTTTTTTTGCTTTTTCAATTTTTGTAGGGCTATGTGTAGCAGCAGCCGAGTAAAATTATAAAACTTAAGCAGAAAGAACAAAGTTTGATATATATAGCATTTAATTTTTTGTACGATTCAATATTATTATATGCCTGTCGTCGTGTGTGTGTAGTGAGATGATGATGAATGTCGTCGTGTTTTGCTCTCTGGCTCAATTTTCAAGAAATATTTTTTTCAAAGCATGAGGAAATCAATTGCGTGTGTCTCCCCTTTCTTTAAAAATCAATCTAATTAAATCTGCCAGCCGCCTCAAATGTATCATTACGTACATAATATTATTAACTATTTTAGTTGTCCTTGTATTACTCATTCGTTATAATGTATCGTTTACGATGTCCTGTGTCGCAAAATACAGCATAAAAGCTATTTCCAAATCAACCTGCACAAAAACACAATTCTCCATGTAAGAGCTGGGTTTTAGTTAGTAACCAGAACAATAAGGTTTTTTTTCTTCTACATGTCCGTTCTAAGATTTTTGTAGAAATGGCCTCGAGTGTAAACGACCGACAAAGATAGCGTCTTTGCAAAAAAGGCTTATTAATTTACTAATACTATTTACATTTTTATACACATTGTTTGAACACGTTGACGTAGTGACTTGAGAAAATATTAATTGACGAGCAAATATGAACAATTAACAATTATTGTAATTGCTGTAGTAAGTGCTTGAGTCGTTATCGTTATTATGTTTTTTTAACCAAGATGACATGCAACAATGTTTTAGGCTAATGTCGGTTATTTAGTTATCAATTTCAGTTATGTTTGTTACACAGATTTTTGTAGATTTTACGTGAAACCGTTTCAACCGTAAACATTTACGATGTCCTAATGTCGCTCATTTTTCGTACATTCAATGTAGTAATAATAAAAGGCGCTGTTCTATATGACTATGGCAAAAGATATATGCCTGGTATATTATATTTTAATTTAGATTTAGTTTAACAATTTATATTTTTGCGAAATGTGTCGCCGCATAAATACTTGCATTTTTTGCGGCATATCAACGACGGCAGGGATTTTGAAAAGACAAGTTTTAAAATTCCCTTGATTGCAGTTAAGGTATTTGAAACATTTTTTTTTTTAATTTACAGTTTTGTTTGTTAGTTTAGTGCGTGTGTGTATGTAAAACTGTTAAAAATCTTTTGTAAAATATGTCTGCGTCGTAGATTAATGTGTATGTGTAGTAGTTGTTTGTGGATGTGTTGTTTTGTGTGTGATGTAGTGGAAGGTTGTTCGAAAAGCCAGAAACACGTTTGAAATGTCGGTCGGCAGTCAGTTTGTGCTCTTAGTTATGAATGACAGGTGTAGCCGAGTGTGTTGTTGCTATGACACCATCGTTTTGTGCATGCTCTTGATTATTTTTTCGCGATTCTTGTCTAAATGCCGATTTGTGTGCGTAGTGATTGAGACAAGGTGGAAAATGCTGAACTCGAAAAGGGAGCAGGCTTCGTTGAGAGGAATGTGAAATGCGCAGTACTCTAAGTTAGTTGTTGTTCTGGAAGATTTGTGTCGGCTTCTTTTTTTGTGTGACTATTTTGAACGTATAACGGCAAAGTCAGTTTTTTGCCTCCACCTTTCCCCCTTTCCGTGTCTCGCTCTTTTTCTCTCTTTTTGTAACTCGATCTTTACGCCGAATGTGTTCTGTGGCGAACCCGCTCTCTCTTTCTTTATGTGTTAAATGTTGATGTGATTCAGGAGGTGGGATGGAAATTGATAATTTTGGTTCGTTGTATGTGTGTGTTTAGCAATGTCCCACCAGGAGGAATGTCACTCGACCCCCGCCCTCATGCAGGCATCGGACCGTTTGGACGGTGACACTGGAGATCCGAGCAGTTCCCTCAGCAGCATTCCGGAAAACAATCTTCTCGAGAGCTACACACGACTTAGCATTAGTTTAGAGGATAACGGACTCTTTAAAGTTACCGAGGTTAGGATGCATTGACCATTCACTCAAATTTGTTGTTCAGTAGTTGCTCAGATTTTATGTGTTGTTTCGTTGGCAGGTGAGTGAAAGGCAGGCAGCGAGAATGAAGACGCGCTCAGAATGGTTCCTCTCCCCGTCAGCGTGCCCCAAAATGCCAGTGGTGGACGTCAATCCGTATCTAATCCTGAGAGAAGAGGCTTCCGGCAACTGGGTATCAGGTGAGCAACTCAAAAACAGAGCAGAACTTGACGATTCCGGCAAACAAAAATGCATTTGCTTATTGTTGTATTCTACTGAAACAAGTGTTTCTAATATTTTAACGTCGACATTCACAGGCGTGCTCAGTTCAAGTAACGAGTCCGTGAAGCACCCCATCGTCCGACGAACCTCGAGCAAAGAGAAGGAGCGTCGCCTTGTTCGCCGTAGTTCGAGTAAAAAGAACAAAGAGAATGGTGCATCAGGAGGAGGTGGCGGGTCGAACAAGAAATTCAACGACTCCGACTCCAACCATTTGCAGCAGTCACCTCAAAGCCACGCCAGCGGCGGTGGAGGGACCGACAAAGTGGCAGGAACCCCGTCGAGACGCTCCACATCTTCAATCATGTACGATGACTGCGGAGACACCGGAAGCCCGAGAGGAGGAGGAGGAGTGATCGCGGTAGCTGACGACGCAGAAGCACAAAGTGGACCCACAAATAACAACGGCATGGCAGACGGTTCTGAGCACACGATCGTCTCAGAACTTGACTGCACGGAGACGGATATCCAAACATTTCACGTTACCCTCACCTACAAACCAAGAATCTAGCCTTGCTAAGCACTAACGTGTCCCCCATACGTCTCCCGTTGCTGGCGAGGTTCATCTCCGTTCCCTATCACGGTAGCACTTAAGGACAACCATCCCACAGCAAACACACAAACTATTCTATTATATCCGATAAACTGTTTTCTGCAAAAAAAAGAGTACAACATGACGGGAAGGAGAAAGAGGACACACTCGCGTGACTTCTCGTCTCGAACTCAGCGTCTCACATCCCGAAGAAGAAAAATCGTGTTCCATAGCGAAACTTGAGACGAAGACACAACGATATTACATAATAAGTCGCTTTCGTTTTTTTGATATTCATTTTTTTTGAAAAAGGTATTATTATCACAAAACCACAATAGGTAATCTACTCCGCCCCGATATTATTCTCTCGATGTATCGTTAGCATTGTTAGCTAACATCTAAACATGTGTACACCACACGCGCGCCGCCACCAACACGACGACACTTACTAGTTTGTTTTGCATAGGGAGCGATAAAGGAAAGTTCATTTGTACATATATCTAGACATGTAATAACACGTAATAATAATATATAATCGACTATATTTATATTAGACATAGAGCTCTGATATTTTAGAGGTGCAAAAAAAAGGCTTCGACGTTGACGTCGGTCGGTCACGTTGTTCTCGCAACTGAAGTACACAGAAAAATCACAAAACAAATCACACACACTCACCAAACCCACACTGTATGCATACAATCTCCTTTTGAAACTTTTTTCCGTGTACAACGTGTCAATTTTATATATCTCTACTATATCCTAAGAAAAGATATATTCGTCCTCGTCGTATCAAATGTAATAATATATATTATCGTCATAATTATGTCATTTGGAACCTTGGTTTTTTTTTAAAATACGTAGGCTACTGTAGGATTGTTTTTGGGTGGTTTCATAACACACATTTTGTAAATGTTAGCTGAGGCAAGCAAGGGAAAGGGCATTTATGTAAAAAAACACACGAGAGAAATTTAATTGATATCTGTATACTCCACAGTTGTTTTAGAGTTTCTTTATAGAGTAAACTAGAATTGTACGAAGGATATGGACGTAAACTGGTGCTCTTGTCATCAAACCATTGGGCTTGATTTTGATGATGTTACACGGGAAAAAGATTGTGGAAAAAAATCTGTAAACCAAGGCCTTTTGTGCTGCTTTCTCTTTCACTTTTCCTTAGACGAAGAAATAGTGTAAAATGTTCGTCCTTTGTTGTATTTCAGTTAGTAAGGAGAACCGCGTTGTTTTTTTCATGGTCCGACATAAAACAGAAGTTGAGACAGATAGGCGGAGTCGAAGGAGCATAATACTACACTAATGATAATCATGATGTAGACGTCGCCACCGTTTTTGATATTTCTTGCTGCTGCACAATTGACACCATTCTTCTGACAGACGTGAAAAAACAAAGTTTTCAGAATAACTTTTCAATTGAATTCTAATTAGGGTACGTGGATCATTAAGATTACTGTCAGTTTTTTACTCTTATGATATTGTTGAATTATTTGGTGTCCAATTAATATTTCAAGACGACGACGTCGCGACTCGCGATGCTGATGACAATGTGGCGACAAAGAAGTAAAGAGATGCGAATGAAGTCACTTAATTGTGTAACTATTATACGTTTAGAGTTGGTCGTCGTCGTCGGGGTTCTCTCCGTAAACTTTTAAGACTGCTTCCAAACATTACCTTTCAATCTATGAATTGTTAGTGTCGACTATTCTCGGTGTTTTTATATGCGAAACTGTGTATTCTCTACACGCGAACAAGCAAAACTGCAACTACAACAAACTAATACATACCGTTTACAAATTTACTTTGTCTTAATCTTACATTATCATTAGTTCTTATATCTAATTATCCAGCTTACATTAATCGTATCTACGTCTTACGTGTGTCCGTCTACACTTTTAGAAAGCAGAGAGAAACTAGAGAGCTTTTTCAACAACATTACGTAACCGACAAAGATTTCGTTTATCTTTCTCCAACAAATACAAATCTTGTGGCACTAAAGCGTTTTTGTCTCTTTAAAAAACTACAACTATTCTGTGGCTCTGCTTGAGTTTAGAGCGAGTTCATTTCGATTAACCTTGCAAATACTAGAAAATGAGCTGAAGTCGAGAAGAAAGTGAAGACAAGAGAAAGCGGTATTATGACCCCCTTCCGGGTGCATTCCAATTCACAATATAATCTACGCTTGTTTCTCATTTTCTGTCGGAAAATTTTCAAATAATTCTATGATTATTGTTCTGATCATTTAATTTTTACTACAATTATTTTCGAGTGGCTTCGTAAATTTCAGGGGCTTACCAACAGTAATTAAAAACTTTTGCATGTTCTAACCCGCGCGATTCAGCTTTGATGATGCTGCTGTAAAAAATACTCAAACAACATTCACAAAAAGAGGAAAACGTACTCTGTTTTATACACCCAAACGACAAAGTTATTGCTTAATTATTAATTATTTTTCGTCGTCGTGACCACTGATTGTTCACAATTTTTTCACTGTTACATAAAGAAGCTCACACATATTACCACTACTACCGTGTATTCATTTTTTTACATTTTTTATTTCATATTTATTTTGTAAACCAGATTAAGATGATCATTCACTTCGGAGTTTTAGTAGACTGACACACACACCAATAAGTTAACGTTTTCTTGTGGAGAGAGTGAATAAATGGCGTATAATTAAGTCTGGGGGGAAATATCTTTTGGAAGCCATTTTTTAAATTGCCGTCGATTTCAATCCGCTTCTAATCTTTTTGTTGTCGGCGTTTTCTCATAACTTTCACTCTCTCTCCATTCATGTTGCTTCCCAGCAGTCAAATATGAAGTTCGTCATGAGTCAAAGAGTACAACAACTCGTCACAAACAAGTATCCCTTGTCTGCCTAGATTTCTGGTTCTAAGTTTTTTAAATGTTTTTTTTTCTCGCAATCATCACGAATTGAAACTCATGCTTAGACAAATTAACAAGAGAATTAACACAACAATTCATTTTGTATAATATATATAATATGGTTTTATAACTTTTTATTTTAGTAGCATCATTTATTTTTCCAAAAGTAAAATATAGATAATATATATGATGTATACATGAGAGAATAGAGTGTATAGACTATAATATTTTTCCTCTGTAATTTTTTCTTATGTTCGAGTTTTCTCCCTCTGACTCTCTTCCGTTCTCGACCCTGACTCTATTGGAAACAAGGGGAGCGAAATTTTGATCCGTAACTGTTATCATTATATGTTTCTTTGAGCTTTTTGCCAATTTACAAAACAAATGTATCGTATCTACGAGAGAGTGAGGTTGAACAAAAGAGAAAGGAGGCGGAGAGAACAAAATAAGAAAAGTATACCAATGTGTTACAATTTTTTGTCATCAGTTTTCCGAGAGCGAGAAGTGGGCACAAAGTGAGAGGATTACGGAAACGTAAAGTTACCCAAGAAACAATGTACCAATTAATCATACGCAATCTTGTAATTATGTTTACCAATTATTAATTACTTAAACGCAGACAGAATGAGATGAAAAAATAGCAGACTACTCCTCCAACGCGTTTCGCTTATATTTTTGTTAACTAATATGGAATGATTAATGATTACCCATTATTCTTCTCGCTATCGTATTATTATCATTATTATTATTCCTCGGTGTAACAACTACTACAAACTATTTTTTAAAACAAATATCTAAAAAAAAACGTGCACGCGAAAGAGAGACACAAGAAGAAATAAAACTCTTCTGCATTCATCAACAGCAACACTACCAACAAACAATCTTCAAAAGCCACATCATCAGCAAACAAAAGAACTACTTCAAGTTTGTATATCTCTAAATACTTATCTACATTATACATCTTACATTATAATAGTCAGACGAAGTGAAAAATAAAGATATTATTACTATTATCAACTACTGAATTGAAACCAACAAATCAAATCTTTAGAAAAAAAACTGGGCACTATTCTTTTCTCATCGCTTGAAACAAAAAAGAGCATAATTAGTAATAATATGAATAAATGTTGTGTGATCACAAGTTGTGTTCTATCTTGATCAATTAAATTCAAATCCGTGTACGGCCATAAAAATGTGACGCTCCTCGTCCTCGTCGTCAATTTACGTGAGTTGTTGTTGTGATGTTCAAGTTTCAGTTTCGTCCCCTTCCATTCTTAGCGACGATCGTAGGAGCGAGAACGGGATCGAGATCGGCTTCTTGAAGCGCTCCTATTTGGCGAGTAGGAGCCCCGGCGTCGAACTGGGGAGTAGCTGCGGCTTCGGGACCGAGCCCGGTCACTTCCGCCGTAGTCCTCCTTTACTCGAATATAAGACGTCTCTCCCTGTAAAATGAGAAACCAAAAGGAGTACATTTATAACGATCCAGCAGATTCTCATGTTGAGAAGGAGTTTCCATTTTAGTTGCATACCTCATGAGAGCGAAAGCGCGAGTCATCCAATTTCTTCACAGCGTACTTCATGTCCTCATAGCGGAGAAACTCAACGACGCCGGATCCGTCCTTGTAGACATCTGCGAAGCAGACGTCCCCTGCTTCGCGCATGTGGTCCTTCAGGTCCTGCCAGCTTCCGCTCGGAGGGAGTCCTACAGAGTTCCATCATACACACACAACCTCTTTGTGAACGTTCTGTCCTCTCAAAAAAGTGTACACACGCAATCACACACAACAACCACCGTAGCACACACAGAGACGTCTTCTATGTGGCCGTTTAGGATAAGCATAAAAAACGTATTACGTGTGCACAAGTTCCATTGCCATCTCTCCCTCTCCTCAACAATATATCTTGTCATTTGAAAGGGAAATTTAGGAAAATCAAATAATCTTGGACATTTAGAACTTAAAGACATTACAGGAGAGAGGAGAGAGAGAGAATGAGAGGTAATATTGAGAACAGGACAAAGAGTGCGTGAGAGAAATACAATTGGGGTCCTGCGAGAGAGCCTTGATGCGTGGGGATGCGCGCAGAGAGATGACCAGGTGGCGGAGAGGAGAGAAGGTGATGCTGTGTCTCACGGTGATGATGATGATGACGAAGAAGATGCGAAGAAGGTCCCTGATATTCCTCCTCCTTATCCTCCTCTTCCTCCTCCGCACGATGCAGTATGCTTCCTCAACTTTCCAATTACAATGCTTTAATTCCTGTTTACTCTGCCCAATCATTTTCTTACTCATCATGCTCCATCGTCATCATCCCCTCCTCTCCCTCCGACCCATTTCTTTCCGATCCTCCTTCTCCACTACAAATTCCTTCCCCTTTCTTTCCCGATGACTCGAAATCCTTCCTTTTCCAATTCTTATCATCCAAATTCCTTTCCATTCCAGCCATCATTCCTTTTTCTATCCCTTTTATTCCTCCTTTTCCTTTTCCTTCCTCTTCATATCCATCCCAACCAACAATTTCTGAATTCTCCTCTATAGAAAGCGAAATGAATGCACAAACAACCGTCACCTCCTCCTGGGTCAACGAATCTATGTCAGTGTGATGTGAGTTTCCGTTCGAGAGACTGAGAGAGCCAGTTGTCAAGGACACGAAAGTCGTTTGCATAACATTATAGCGGCAGCGTATACAATAGAGCAATATAATATAAAGATATAATATAGCACGTTTTTTTTTTGGCAGAGAGCAGCGAGCGGTACACGGAGCAACATGTAAAAAGTGCACTACAAACAGCAACGGTCAGCAAGTCAAACGGTGAGAGGTTCCTGGCATTCACTCCCTCCTCCATCGCTTCCCAGCGTCCTCACCCCGCGTTCCTTGGAAAAAAGCTCGCCGAATATAACATTCCAAAGTGTATTATTACGCTCGTAGTCTAGGAAAGTAGAGAACATTCAGCAAGGCAAAAAAGGAGGAGGTGAACAGGAGGGAGAAATGATACTGAACGTGCCCGCACACACATACACATGAGGTGGGTCCCCACGCGAGGGAGTACATTCAGAAAACAACTTGTCATCGTCTAGTGTCCTCTTCGGAAGCGATGTGATCGACTCCCTCGGCATCACCACACAACCAAAGAAAAGAAAGTCAAAGAGAAATGAAAACACACACAACAACGAACGAACAACAGTGATCTCAACTTGCTCTGTCTCGCAATGATCCTCATTCTCCAGCGGCGAGCCTCTTAAATTCCCTCCCACGCAGGGCTCCTCCTTTTTCATGTAACATTTCCTGAGCGCGCTTGTCTTATTATGTTTTACTCCTACGCCCAAGCGACACACATAGGTCAGCTCTCTCAACATGCCGGATGTGTGGGATCTCCTCCTGTTCTATTTTCCTAGCAACATTCCACCCGCGAGCGAGGCGTGTGCAAACAAGAAGCCCGTCCCCACCCCCAAGAAAAGAACATTCAACAATGCCAAGGAGATGCGTGTTAAACTCTCGAGTACGCTTTGTATGCCTCCAGAGAAGAAATCTTGCTCTCCGTTCGAGAATGTGAGTAGCAGCCATCATGCCAGCATGCCATTAATATTCTTTTGCGAGAGAGAAAGAGAGAGCGGAAGCGCTCGAAAACGGGGAGCGCCTCCATCAATCCTCTGGAGGAGTAGAGAGCACAAAGCGGTATGAATGTGTGCGTGCTCAGAGAGAGTCCTGCTCTTTTTATGCGCCTGTGTCACCGCAACATTCGAGCGGCCCGAGTACTGGCTGAGACGACAAATTGGAAGACTGATCAAAAAAATCAATTATCGATCTTCTCCAAAAAATAATCCAACCATGAGCCAGAGTAGCCGGAGTAGCGGGCAGATGTGGCACCACAACACCACGTCCGTTTTTTGACGACGTGTCAGAGATGATTTAACGAGCACCATCGCCATTTTGCTACCCGCTGATGATGATGAGAGTGATGATTGAGCCTGATGAAGGTGAGGATGATGCTGATGCTGGGACATTACTGTGCCAATTTCCTATTAATCTCAGTGTTTCGATGTGCTCATCATCGTGATGATGATGATGCTGAAGAGGATGTTGTTGTTTTGTCACCGTAC
The DNA here is from genome assembly GCA_027743745.1 of Alloscopus bannaensis. Classification (NCBI taxonomy): domain Eukaryota; kingdom Metazoa; phylum Arthropoda; class Collembola; order Entomobryomorpha; family Entomobryidae; genus Alloscopus; species Alloscopus bannaensis. The sequence continues at coordinate 4,091 of JAHZMW010004101.1, read as the reverse complement.
CAGAAACCATCACACGATACTGTGAGCGACGCGCCGGGGCCCCTCGGCCTCTTCCGTCGCCTCCACGACCTCCACCACTTCCACCGCCGCTGCCGCCTCCACCGGAGGATCTTCCGCGGGTTCCTCCGCGAGGGAATTCGACGCGAAGCCTGTACCCATCATAGTCGTAACCGTCGCGCTTTGCCACTGCGTCTTCAGCGTCCCTACAATCAAAATAGCACGTCACTCAAGTCCAACAATCACCAATCCAAATCAGAGCTAGCTCAAAAAATCAAACAAAAAATTGTCTTTGACGGTGTGACACTCACCTGGGATCTTCAAACTCGACAAAGGCGAAAGGAGGCCCTCTCCTGTTCTTCAAGTCAACGTAGAGGATCTTGCCATACCTGTAGAAAAGGTCTTCGATGTCCTTCGTTCTGATGTCTGGCGGCAAGTTGCCAACGTACACTCGGCACTCGTTGCGAGACATTCTCGTCAATTAATCGAACAAATAAATCTACAAAATAAAAATACCAATAATAAAAATAAAAATGTCACCACCGCCGCCAAATCAATCAAAGAAGTGACACACGTATCAACGCAATACAATGATTATATCAACCTCGACCACCTCTCCATCTCCACCTCATCTCCGCATTGCTTACCTTTGTCAATCAAAAAGAAGAAAGAAACCACAAGACACGCGGGTCAACTATCGTGTTTGACAACTCCTCGAGCAGATTGAGTTTCAAATTTGAAATCGCGTCTCTCAAAAACTGAATGTCACCTTTTTCTCCACAGAAGTGAGAAGTCAGAAACGATGGAACCACCTCGTCACCCAAAGGATTTTCAACTGTTGAGTGCGTATGCGTTTTCTTACTGCGTTACAGAAATGGTCTTATTCTCTGGCTTTTGCCAACAACTCCTGCAAATACTACTCCGCTTCCTCAAAAGAACAACGATTCCTTCTTTCTTTGTGGGAATTGAGGAAAGGACGCAGAAAAACAAACGAGGAAGCGAGTCGTGAATGAGTCGTGATGTACTACATACTTGGTTGTTGCATTGCAGGATTGCGACTCCAAAGAATGTGTGCCACGTACAACGGCGGCTGTATCAGAGTGAAGCGGAATATTATACTTTGTGTTTGTAACACGAGAGCCGCAGGGAGAGTGTGGTGTATCTCCAATCTAATTTGGGCCACCAAACATTCCTCCATAGAATGTGCGCTACAGATGACGAGGTAGGGGTTGGGGTGAGGTTTCTCCTCAACTTTTGAGACCAAGACCAGGAACTGGGTAACCGAAATGAATGGCCCTTTCTGCAGAGCTACTTCTCGAATGAAGTCATGATTGTCACATCAACGAAACTGTGCTTCGCTCAACTTATCTGCTTCTCTGTGCGTAAATAGTGTGAAGGCTAGATGGCAGATCGAGGTCCTGCCGCAGGTGCACTGGTGCGGTGGTGAATGAATGCTGAAGACGAAATGCAACAAAGATTTCTTCATTCATGCATTTTATTCAATTCAGTTTCCATGGATACACTACCAAATGAAGAGGTTGGAGAGATTCTCCTGAAGAAATTGTATGCAAGTCATAAATCCTAAGTTGAATGCGTTCAGGTGGTGTCCCACCCGACCCAAAATGTCGTCTCCTTCGAAACAGGGAATACGCCTCGTTTCGTTGACAAGTGACGAGGTGGTGCGTGCTCTTTCGTCATTATTCTCTTGGACAATCTGTACGACCACTCTCGTCGGCTCTAATTCCTGAGAGGACGACGATGCGATAAGTGACTCACCAACATGACAATACGACGATTACATCAGAGAAACAACAGTCATCTTGCGAAACGTTTCATTTAAAACAACCCACTCCAGAGTGCGTGCGCATTCCACACGAGAGGAAAATAAAGCCTTATCTCGTCACATTGTTTGTGACGATTAGCTCATCTCGAAAGTGATCAGTCATAAAAGAGCCTCGGATAAGGTCGACCTCGCATTCCGTGCTCATCTCTTTTGCCCTGAAATCCTCGACGAGATTCTTGTGATCCTGTCAAAAAAAACAGAATATTATCTCGTCTTGTTCTGTGTCGACAGAGGGAGGACTGCAGAGATCATTGGCAATGCTAATTCCTTCGCTCACCACCACCACCACCACACTCTCATCCTCATCACGATGATCGGAGAGCAGCTGCAGAGAAAATGAGCATCTCAACCACCACCGCACTCTGCATCCTGCTAGATAATGTGAGAATCGGTCGGCCCGTCCGGTCGTCTCTGCATCATGAAAACTCTGACTCACACAATCAGCCAGCCTCATGCAATATGATTATGCTCTCGAACATCTCACCACCACCACCACCACCGTTCTTTCATTTGGCAGCCCTGCCAATGCTACTCCACTTCCCTTTCGCTGTGCACGAACGAGTATGTTGTAGTGTGGCAAACTGGGGATACAAAAAACAGGGCAGACCATATCAGCAGACATGTCATCCTCTGAAACTCCTTTTTCGCTTGAAAAGTGCAGACTACCACCACCACCGTGTGCACCCTCCTCATGTGAGATGAGACTGTGGCGAGCATCCTTTCCCACTGACTCACACACTCCAACTCATTTTCAACTCGAACTAGAAGGAACACACTCAGAGATACACTCACAATGATATTCACTCTGCTTTTTCGACGGAACGACGACCGAGAGATGTGTGTATGTTGGTCGGCAATAATAAGTGAGTATACTTGCTCCACACTTATTACATTACTACCACCACCACCGTACTTCATAATAAAAAATACTCTCCGTTTTTTTTGCATTTCGGTGGACCTCTTCTCTCTCTCTCTCTCTCTCTCTCGGTAATAATAAAATGTATCGCATAAAAAATGGATACATGCAGGAGGAGCGGAGAGAGCAGTAAATAGAAGTCATATTATTATCGTTCACCGTCATCATCATCATCACCGTCGTCATCCTCGCTCTCTTCTGATCGTCGTCATTTGTTGTAGTCCTTCCTCTAACTCTCTCCCTGCACTCTAGAGATCATCTCGTCGTCGTCGTCGTCTCTCAACTCGCCTTATTGCACCACGGTACAGGGAGACAGTCAAAATGTGTGAGTAAAATGATGAGGATGAGGCTCATCATCAACAACATCGTCGTCGTCGTCGTCGACCGTCGAGGAATTATGGGTCCTTGTGCACAACCACCAGCATCACCACGAAAAACTGATAACGACTGAGAGAAACCTTTTGCCTTCCCCCTCAACATTGTTTTGTAAGTTTGCGTATGTGTGTCCCGAAAAAAAGTCCCCGTCAACGGGACAGGGGTCAGAGTGAGAACTGAGCTGATTGTGTCGGCGCGGAGGAGATAATGTGACGACTCGAGCTGGTCGAGACGACGTTGGGGAGAAGGACGGTGATATTAGAAACGAGTTTCTTCCTCGGCAAACGAGGGATGAACTTTTTGACGGAGACTTATTTTCGAGGCCCTTCTCACAAGTGGTTGAGGGGTGAGTGTGTGTGACACGGACAGAAGGCCGTTGGTGGCCGCCCCAAAACATTTTCGGTGGACGGACAACGCCAGCGGAGAGGGTGCGTTGTAGAAAGGTTCTTGACTTGGTGAGGGTCCTCCACCTTGATTGAGGCACCTGCCTTTTCATAGTGAACGTTCACTGCCACAAATCAAAGAGAGTTGGAGAGGTGAAGAAGTGTTTGAAGGAAGACGCAGAGTTCCTTTGAAGGAGGGCGTGTGTTTGTGTAGAGATTTGGAGAAGCAGCTGAAGAGGCTTGAATGTAGGGAAGAGTGGAGGAGGTCGTCCAGATGAGTTTAAATGGGTCACTTCTCGAGTCACAGGAGTTGCCCTGCATCATCGTCACCGACGCCACCGGAGGAAATTCACAGGGTGAATCCTCGGATTCCCGTGTAATCTAGTAGAGCATAGGTGTGTGATGGACCCACCGGACAGCAAGAGGAGATCTGCAATGTCTAGGTATCACCCGTATTCAAACATGATCATCATCACCATTGATCTCAGACATCAAACCTTGTCGTTGTTGTTGTTGGTATTGTTGTTGTGTACAGGATGTGAACATGATGTTGTTGTTCTTGTTGTTTGTCAATGTC
>JAHZMW010004100.1:0-24776 GCA_027743745.1 Alloscopus bannaensis | reverse complement strand
GGTAAACGAATATTTACTATACGTAAGTAAGTGGTGGAATGCAAAAGTATGCGCGACATCGTAAAGTTGTGTCTCCGTAAAAGTGCTGATAGATTTTAGCCGTAGTGTTTGTCTAATTTGAAAACTATTCAAGAGTTGGTGCAAATAAGTGGATACATACCCTTTTATCGAATTGAATGCCTCCATTCTATGGATTACTAATGGGTAATTTTATTGCTTTCCGTACAGCGCTCGTGATCGGATTGAAATTGGAGAAAGTGACTATCCCACAATACGGAGTAAAAGATGGATCCGTCGCGTTGGGTTGCGAATTCCTCCTCGAGTCTGATACTCTTCTCGTTCTCAAGTGGTACAAAGATGGCCATGAGTTTTATAGATACTCTCGTCAAGTCCAGCCAAATATCCTTACTTTTAATATGGATGGAGTCTACGTTGACGTAAGATTTTCATTATACACTTCTTTTTTCATGCTGCTTCTAAACTTGTAAAAAGAGTAAGTCGGAAAGAGCATCATCTCACACTAATGTGCTAGACCTGATGTTGGAGGAGTCATAAAAAGTAATATAATTCATGAGAGCACCATTTACGGCCACAAGAAGTTTATTTGTCATCGTTATTGGGTGTTCCGTTTAATGAAAATATTGGGAGATGAAAATATAATGGTAGAACTTAGGCATGCACATCAGGCACATGATGCTTTTGCTCAAACCTACGGTAGGAGCGGAATTAACAGCGTTTTCTTGAACACGCCGAAATTAGTCCAAGAATCAATGAGTCCCTCTGGAATGAATTGTATATCTTGATTTTCTCACTGCTTTGCTCCAGCTCCCATGTAGGTCCTATATTTAAATTTGTAACGAACAGGCAATGAGAAACGTGACTGGAACCCTGTTCCATTGCCCTTTCCTTGCCTTTTCCGTAAACGATGAACAGTGCTAGTTCACATACCACAGTAGTAGAGTGTGGGCGGAACACTTTACATGTGGCGTGAACCACAAATCTCAGACCTGGAGAGCATAACACTTTTGTTTCACTAATTGAGTAATAAGCGTAAGTTATGACTTCATTAAAATACGACCTCAAAATAAATAACTAGTTTAGGAAAGACAGTGGGATTATGTTCACGTTTCATATGGCATCAGAAGAAGGGGGACACATGCCCACATGAAAATATTCAATTCCCTCATGGTGAGCTCGAGCAAACAGGAACAGAGTAGTGTCAGCAGGATCTGCACAAAGTACGACCCATCGAGGACAACATTGATTGCAGTGCTCATATAGACTTCCCCTCCTCGCTCCCTCATACCTCATTTTAGTAGATCTAGTCAACATTCATCTGGAAGGGTTGTTAATCTAATTAATTTATCTTAATTTGTCTACCATTTCCATGTCCTGGCTGGGGGATCAAATTGAATTTGCCCGCAATGCGAAAACGGGGAAATGCCTCTTTGGTGACCACGAAACCCAAACCAAACCGGTCTTGACAAAACATCATTTTGGATGACTGTATGACGCGACAACATCATCAACGACAATGACAATGATGTTGTTGAAATTCCACATTCGGAATGGTTTTGCATTTCCTCTTCACTCTCTCGCTTTTACTTTCTCCACTGATGTTGCCTCGTGCAAATGATACTATTATGACGACCGCACGGCGAATGTCGATGATTATGATGCGACACTCACACATAATCTATATACTCCCTCAACATTTCCAAACGTTGTACATTCTTTATTTCGGGGGTCGTTTCGTCACTTTTGTGTACATACGTGTGAATGACAATGCCTCGTTGGAACAACAACACAAAAAATCATGATCATCACATTTCCTCCCCTTGTATTCTTGCATTGTGCTTGAGGATGGGGCGCACTTGAAAAAATGATGATGACAATGTACTGCTACACGTCCTCACAACTTTCTCGCGATGTTACGAATCTCACTAAATGTCTTCAAACTTGCTGATAAAACACACCATTGTCTCATCCTCGACGACCTGCATTATAGACGGCAGCATCCGATTTAAACCGCGTCACACTCAGAAATATAACTCTGAGCACGGAAGGGACGTACAAATGCGAGGTTTCTGCAGACAGTCCTTCCTTTCGAACTCTGTCTCGCCAAGGAGAAATGGTTATCATTGGTAAGTAAATAAAACAATATGTAAAGACGGGAAAATGGGCTCTCTTTCTTCCTCTGTCACCAGAGAGCAAACAAAATGTTGATGACGAGAGAAAGTTATAGCTTTCTGTTTGCTTTGTGCATTTCTTCTTTCTTTTTTCTTCTCTCACGTTATTAAATTCAATAGTCTCCCTCTTGTTTGTTAGTCAGGTATGTACACACACTAGTGCTCATAAACGCACAACTCCAAACATGCTACTCCTCCGTGTGTAACTCTCTTTATTGTTCTACTACTTCTCTTCCTTTTCTACTTAGCTTATCTCCCTACTTTTAAGTAAAGCAGACAAGTTGTCGGGGTGTGTATTGTGTATGTGTGAAATGTTCCAATAAATTGCAGAATGGGATGGGTGTCTCCAGAAGTAGAAAGGAAATGGAGAGCAGCTCCAAGTCTAACACTGATTTCCGCCGTGCTGAGTTTGTAGCACAAAGTTTTTTGATGTCCTCTCACAATCAGTTTTGATGTAACTGCATTAGCTGTTTGTTGTGTGTGATGAAATAAAAGACAGAGAGGAAAACTTGGACGGAGTATAATAAATAGGAGACGGAGGAGCATATAATGCTTTCACTCTACGTTGCGGCAACACTAACCACCACCAACAAACAAAGAGAACACTACTTCCGTTTGAATATTGGCATTCTGTGTTTTGTTCGAGGTTTTCCTTTTGTTTTGTCATATTATTATTAGACGTGTGTGTGCTTTGCGTGCTGCTCCTTTCTCCACAAGAACGTAATATAATTATAAGTGGGGAGCGAACGTGTGGAGTGAGAGAATGCCGAGACTTTTTCATGTTTCATGAATTTTGCATCAATTTCAGCTCCTCCGACGAGAGAACCAGAAATCTCAGGGATCCACACTGCGGTGAGTGTTGGTGATACGATCAAAGGGACCTGCGTCTCTCAGGGTACGAAACCTGCTGCGTCTCTCATGTTTTCCATCAATGATGAGAAAGTAAGTATATAAAAACGAGAAATACATACCAGTGTTGAGAGTTATTTCTTTATTATTATATCAAAACGGAAACGTCTGCTCGTGTTATCCTTACACAAACAGATGCGAATTGAAGAAAGTGAGTTTTCTCGATGAACTTTTTCTTCCTGTTGTTTCTGCTTCTGGCTGTTTTCGTTTTTGTGTATGTTGTGTGTGTGTGTGCACAAAAAATATTCGCAGCATCACAGAATGTTATTATTATTAATGCACACAAGCCTCGGTTTCAGTTTTCACTGCGTTTTTATCCAGAGAATAAACATCAATTGATAGGATAAAAAGTAACTCTTTCTTTATAGATTCTTTTATGTGAGCGATGTTTTGGTGATTTGAAGAAATGTTATTACCACACCGTGTTTTGGGCAGAATGCAGCAGACTCGTGGCCAGACCCTAGAAATTGCTGCGTTGTGGTGATGTAAAAATCTACGTACTCATTGAATAAATGTTAGCACGTTTGTGTACGGTTTGCTTCGGATTTTACTGGCTTTAAATCCAAGAGATACGAATCAGAGAGCTTTCACAGATATCACAGTCAAATAAAGAACGGATCTTTGCAGGAAGTTGTGGTATTTGATATTTCATCTTAATGTGGATGGTTGTTGGGTTTTTTCTTGAATGCAGGCGGAAACAGAATACTTAATCGAGTACCCTCCAACTCTTGAGCCGACTGGATTGGAAACGTCAGTTCTCGGCCTGCATTTTCAAGTAGAGCCAAGACATTTTCGAGGTGGTGGTATGGATTTGAAGTGTACAGCAACGATAGGGAATGGGTATTGGGTGAAGAAGATGTCCGTTGTAGAAGCTAATATCAATGCGCAGCCTTCAATCCCTGGGCATAATAGATTACTTTCTGGTGAGATTCGAATTTTTCTCCATCTTTTCAACAGCTTTTTATAGAACTCCCTCGCTCGTGTTTGTATCAATTCGACTTACGCACGAATAGGAACGTCTTTTGCATGATGGAGACGCGGAACGCTTTGTCGTAATTATAATTGAATGCATGCATGAATTACGCTGAAACAACTTGAGGGATCTCTTAGAAATAGAGAAAAGAAAGGAAAACGTCTTGGAACAATATGCTTTTTATTGTGCTGGTGGAAGTAAGATTCATCCATCACTCTCAAAGAGCCCGATTTTGTGACGCATGTGTACCTTCATAGTATTGCTAAATATTAGAGGTTTAGTTTTTAGACAAAAATTCTTGAATCCCACTGGCATGGTGGGATGGAGTGAGCACATTTTTCATATTGTTTTAATAGGTAAGCCAAGGAGAGCAGACTGTTGTGCCGTTGGAATCCTCATTGGTCTCTCCTGTTCTCTTCTTCACATCTTGTTCCGACGTATTTAGGTCAACAGACTCAACCGTCAGAGACTTCTTTAGGTTTCTATCTACAACCACTTGAGTCTATCAGTTCTCGATAATTCGTTATAACCAAGTGATTATTAACAAAATGAGAGTGGGCTTTGTGCAGCTTAATTTGTGCCAGTGTTTTACTTTAGCCGCAGCCAGAAAGGTGGTATGAATTTGCGGGAAGGAATGGGAAAACCTCTAAACAAGCAGCGAAACTTTCGTCAAAATACAGTGGTGGAACGTGCTGAGCAAAGTTTGTTAACTCTTTATCATATCTGAGCAGCTTATACACATCGGAGTAATTGAAAAAAACACAAAAAAATGTGTTGAGAGTATACCTGAACGATGAACCTAAACTAACTCTATTCCTCATGGTCATTTTGGGAACGAGTAATGATAGCGTAATGGCGTTAGTAGCACCAGCTCAAGTAATCCATTCTCCTCTTTAAATGATGTCGTTTTAAAAGAGAGTACTATGCTTCAACGCTGGGCACATACTTTTCGGTCGCTTATGTAAAATTCTTCCTAAAATGATATTTCGAAAATTACACTCACACCTTCTCCTTCTGTACAAATATAGATAGCAAGTTGGTGTAACTCTCAATAAAAGTCTAAACACCAACAAAGATTTTCATTCAGTTTTGCTAACTATCGACTCCAGTCCAGTGAAGCTTCCTAAGAAAGCTTTCTTTCTTGATCAGACAAGTTGCTAACAAAAAAATTAGAACTATTTTTTCTCTGTTGAGTCCGAATTCGAAAGAGAGGACATGATCCTTACTACGTGACTGGCTCTGCTTTTTGACGACCTACAAACACGAACCTTTTTAAGCAAAAACGTTCAACATAAGGTGAAACGATGAACTAAACAGCAAAATTTTCTGTCTGCCAGGGTGAGATGTTTGAAAGGAACTACAAGAGTAGGAAAACCACGTTTCGCATGAACACCGTCATCAAAAGTAAAGTGAATCTGTCTGCTTCCCTCTCACAGACAATGTATCGAAGCAAATCAGCAACTGCTCATGAGTCGGATGTATTCTTTGCAAGTAGCAAGTTTATTTGCTTTCGTACGGCAGTGTATTCAATGAACTACGTGTTGATGGCCTAGTAATAGTGGTAACTCGAGAACTTTTGTAGAATTTTAGCGAGGCGTTTTGTATGGATGCTGTTGTTAGCTTTGTCTTTACACTAGACCATACTTTGTTTTCCCTTTTTTGCTGAAGGATTCTGAAAGACTTTGTGCGTTCGCTTCCGACACCCTTTGAGAGTACAAAGCATCTCATTGACATCCTTGTTTGAGTGGATTGCTCATCAGCAGAAGTACGACAGGCAGACATGTGTCAACAATTCTAGTCTTTTTGCTAAAAGGATCATTGGGAATTGGTGATGATAAATTATAGGGCTGTGCTGAGCATCGATTAACGTAAGGGTACCTAAACTGTATAAATCTCACAAATAAGATCGACTGTTCATTGATTCGCAGAGCAATTTCTGTGGGTACGTTCAATACGTTTCTTTGTCTCCTGAATCCTTGCCTTTTTGGGGAAAGCAACAAAAGTGAAACATTTAGATGGAAAAGTTTGCTCCATTTGGAAAATGAGAGCTTGCCTGGTGTGTACATTTATACCCAGAAAAATAAGTAAATTTAATTTGTTCCGAGAGTAGAGTGGACTACTACGAGTACCTGAGTGTGCCCCATCAAAAATCTTTATTATACAGATGAGAAAGTAATTCATTTATTCACAGGACTAGTCTCAACCCACTCCCATCCATCTACGGTGGCTTCGAAGCAACCTGGCAGGTTGCTTGAGATAAAGTCTCGTGAAATACGTATCTTTCACTCATTTCAGTCCGACGGCTTTTCCTCTCACCGCAAAACGTGTAGACCCTCACGCGCTCAGTGCTTACTCAGTATTCCGGGGATAAGAGCGTGACAAAGTTCCACGAAGTGTGCGTATATTATTCCGCCATCATTATGATGCGATGCGAGCTTTCACCAAAGCTGTACAAGGACATTGCTCACTTCCGTCCTTTTCACACTCGCAAATACAGGAGTATGTCGCAGACACAGCAGCTTTTGCTCGGTAGTCAGTACGCTCATTTACCTCGCTCACTAGAAGTTGTAAAACGTGCGCTGGGAGCGAAGACTGTGGAAAAAAGAGTTTAAAACATCTCGGGAGTTGAAAGTTGGATTAATGCATGCACGACATTTATATGACAGAGTTATACAGGACACAAGACTATTGCTGATACTACTACGTGCTCGCTTCGCTTCATTCATGAATCCCACATGGCAAGGCATAAAATGTACTGTCGGGGGCTGCTTTAATCACAGACGAGCTCGTAAACAAGAATGAGAAATGTGTGGTGCGCACAGGGCGCTTCTCGACTGTTTAATCAACCTGATTACACAGCACAAATTCAACTTCGCTCTAATGTGATAGCTCTCATGTCCGAGACAGAGCGTACTCACTTAGTGACGAACTAAAATATACATTACAGTGGATTGACACTCCGCGGGAGAGGCGTAGCGGTGAGTAGGGTGGACATTCACGTAAAATCCTTCAAGGGTTAACTTAACCACTAAATATGGAGCAGATGTACAGATTGTGGGACTCGTTTGCACAGCGGCACGGTACAAATTGTAGTCAGGTCTCCCTCTGAACAAAAATAGCTGATCAAATTAATGGTTTAGAGTTCATGCTTTGCTCAGCAGTTCACTTCTATCACTTCTTGCAATGCTCGCCAGTCCAAAAAATGAGAGATTCGCAGAACGCAGGAGGATTCAGCTTTGACAAGAAGACTGCAGGGCTTTGTTCGCGAATGATTCTCTTGTAATGTATTATGTATAAAAGCGACTCTGTACGTGCACAAAAGATGAGAGAAAATGTGTCTACAGTGGTAATCAGACTCAAATAATACATAATATGTGTAGCTCAAATACCATTACCGAACGTTTCTGGTTCATCTACATTTACTCCTCACAGGTATTTTGAGTGACTTTCACCCAGGAGTAAATGACAGTTCTTGCTAACCCTGCACGTTAAGTTATGCACTACGAGAATATAAGGATACGACAAAGGCTCTGTTTCAAATTTCGCAGGCATTAATGTAATCGTAATTTTCCAGATTGAATATTTTTCTCTTATATAGTTCAATCAATCAGTTCTTCGAATAAAGAATTGATACACAAATAGACAGCCGAAGTTAACGATTGTATGTAATGACTTTGTAAAAAATGGAAACTATATTGTTAATAAGATAAATACATAATATCATAGACATTGGAGAAAATGTGGTCATATATTAATGTATTCATCTGCATATTCTTAATCATACAATTCGATTTCTATAAGTTAGTGTTTAGTAGAATTCACCACCCAAACAGCAGTTTGGTTAAGCATCCGTACTGGTTAGTTGAGTTGTGTTGTCTTGTAACTTGTATCGAAGAAATGCCGAAGAATGTGTACGGAGTGAATGACGTGGAAAATAGTTGTGAAAATATTTGTATGGCTGCTATTGTGATATGTTTTGGGATTTTACTTTAAATTTAAACTTTAAATTATCCTACACCATACTAATCTTAACACGTAGGTAAACTTGTAAATATGAATATCGTATGTTGGCATGTGTCGTGCGCCATATGTGTAAGATAATTTAGTAAAATAGTTGTTTATTACATGTAAAACTCGTATACCTTCAAAGAATCAAATAAAGTTAAACTGTTACTAGTTATATTAAACAACAAAAATTCGTCTTCAGTTCCAGAGAGCAGGCAAGGGGCATACTTATACTTTTTTAAATCAGGAAGTACAGAACATAATGTCTCATGAATGTTGACTTTCTGCACAGAATTCGTCATGTATTGTTCATGCCCTCACAAAATTTTACCATATAAAATTATCCATCTTTAAGTAGTTTACAGGCTTGACGTGGTCAGTTTTAACTTGACTCATAATATTCACTTCCGGCATTATAAAACTTTCGCCAATTTTGTAATTCCATTTCAAGTCATAAATATATAGATACGGGGGCGTGAAAAATCCAATTTCCAGCACCAACGTAAATGACTAACCGTTAATCGTAAAACAGGATAATGATCCATCATAAACTTGTGCCCCGCGTGTCTACATTAAGTAGACAGAGAACAAAGTCGCTTCTTCCAAAGTAAGGGTAAAAAATCCAATTTGAAATCTACAAGCCTCCGACTAAAACTAACCCCGACTCGTATCTGATGTGCATATATATGAGATGGAAATTGAGCAGGAACCAGAGGAAAGGACTCTCACGGTGTTTGAGAACTTAGCTGTGACATCACATACGCAGTAATAATCTTCTCTCTCATCGCCGACGAACCGTTTTAATTTAATCCGTCAGAGAAGTTTAGTGCAAAAATTTTTTGCAATAAACGACAAACAATACTTTGCCCACTCAACTCAATGGGTGGCGTGACTTTTGACGTGGGATCCCGTCCTGAATACATCCGGCACTATGCTGCCCACAGCACTTGGTTCAAACAATTACTTAAAGTTTTATAGGTCTGCATTATATTTTTATGGCACCACCTCTCCGCTCCAATCCTGGAATAAATTAAACAACCACTCTCAGACGAGATCCAGAATAGTCCTGGATCTTGGAAAAAGATTCCTCACTTTCAGAGCACTTCTTCAAGGTTGTTTGTCCTCGTATAACAAATGTATACGTAACGTGTAAGCAGGGGATGTTCTTTGAGCACAACTTTCCAGCTCACTTCAACGGTTGAAGTTCAACCACATGGGTGTTAAAAAGAAGTAATGGTTTACATCATATGTCAGCATGCAACACACTCGGGTAAGCTCAAGATTTTTTAAGTAAATTGCTTTTGTGCTCTTTTATTTTTTGGTGTGCTTTTGTCAGTCGAGTTGTTCACCTTTACCACTCTGCACAGGATCATAAACTTTCTATTAAGCCACAACAGTGACAGTCATAAAGAGAGAAAAAAGTTGGCTTTTTGAAAGCTCATAAAAATCAATTACATTTGTTAGCAAAGCAGTAGTACGTAGTACGCACCACAACCACGAAACTGGTTTCATTCTTCCCATTTTCAGTATTCAACAACCTACTTTCTTTTCAGTGTTTCTACTTTCTCTTTCTTTATTCTTCCCGTGACCTGCGATACTGTCTCTTGGTTCGTTCACGTTCCCCGGGGTAAAGACCACACTATCGTCCACCCCGCTCTTTCTCTCTCGCTTTCTGTGTGATCCGTTGTTTTCCCTCTGACAAGAAAAATTTCAGGCTGCGGTGAGTCTTGGGAGACTCTAATGTAGAGAAATGATCACACGAAAGTAATAATGCTCTAGTAACTTAAGCCTGAGCGCCTATGCTCCAGTTTTCCTTCCTGGTGGTCGTCTTAAACTGCCCTGTCACTTGTCACCGTATTCATGTGATATTGTTGGGGATTTTTGGACACTATCGAGTTTCTCTACATAACTTTACAGTACATAAAATAAGCCAGCTATAAATAAGTGCATTAGTTGTTGTTACCAAACGGTGCGTGCACTACAACATATGCTCTGCCCAACGTTACATCAGCAATACAAATTTTACCCAGATTTACATTTGTTTTACTTTGTTACTACTCACACATCTTTGGCACAGATATTTGCTATGAGTTTAGATTGGGAACAACCAAGTATTTCAAATCAAACCATTCACGTGTGCAATTAAAAATGACAAAAGTTTATAGGTATTCATGTAGTGACAATTTTCGTCCAGCTGTCCTTTGGATCCGTGTCACCGTTATACACTCTACTTCAAACTTACTCGAAAGTGAAATAGCCTTGATGTAAAACATATTAGAAAGAGCAAGACATGCAATGTGGGTTGTCATAATGGTTTCCAAGAAAATTGTATTAAGACCACGTACGTTATGTCCTTACTTCTCCGTTTTTGTGCTGTTATGTATGCCTAAGAGCAGCTTTGACTCTTTTTCTACCTCTGTAGCAGATAGAAAAGGACGAGTGTGGCATGTCTTTCTACTGAGTGAATGGATTGTTATCTTTCAGTGTGCACTCTCACAGTCAGCCATGTCATATTATATCACACAGAGAAAACGGTTCATAGACAAGATTTTTTTTGCAAAACCTATATTATATGAATTGTATATGGGTGGAACATCTCAGCTTATCTTCCTCTCTCGCCAGTTTCTCTCTCTCTCTCTCTCTCTCTCTGTATAAATAATGTGGGCTAAAACTCTGTATGATCACTAGTAGAATTTTGGCAATGTTCAACTGACCTGCGGGAGGCATCTTCCGGTTATATCTGCCTCATGCCAGGCAAACTGACACAAGTGAATTATAGCTGCAAACTTGAGGAATCGCCTTCAGAGCTGCAGAGGTTTCATCAAAAAATACTTCCATGAACAGGACAGGATTTTTCTCCGTCATGTCTCCGCTCTGGAGAGGAAGATTGGAGTGTGAGCTTTTTAGGGCTCACTTGCGAACCCGCAGAAATAAAAGGTATATTTTTAACTCTCATGCATGATACAACGTGCTGCACAGTCGTGCTCTCTTCCTGTGTGATGATATGGATTATGCGGAGTCGATTCATAAAAAGATATGAAAGGAAACGAGCTTGTCTCCTGAGCGGCTTGAAGAAAGAGTGTCCCAGTATTGTGAAATCCCCAGCATGGCAATTATTTTATTTTTCATCTCCAAAGGACTCAAAAAATTGTCCTGAGGTACAAGAAAAACGTTACAGTCTAGTACTGCGCATTAGTTTATAAAATGAGGAATACAGGCGAAGTGGGGACTGCGGATGCGTTCCATAAAAACCACTCCACTGTGTGTCTTATTAGCTAGCTTTACAACTTCGAAGGCGGGGAAGTCGTGCTTTCTCAGCTCGTTATTTGAAAGAGCCTTTTAATTTTGAAGCAGAGTCCGGCTTCCTCAAAGTAATTACAAAGACGTCGCGGTACAACTTGGCAATGTTAGATCATGAAGGGTTTTTTATTGTTATTTAGAAAGTAAATAGCTCAATCGTAGGATTGCAGATGCAAGTAGTGCGAGACGCAACTTCATTAGTATCTCACTGAATGCTTGTGCTAATAAAAACAGAAAAGGCAGCGTGCAAAAATATGTATGGTTCTGGAACTCACTTCTAAAAATCTCTAGCGTCCAATATTTAATTCTGAGAACACAAAAGACTCTTATCGTTTTACAATTGACGAAATTTTTTTTTGTGCTAAAATAAATAACGTCCGGACAAATTTTACTTTCATAAAAACTGAGTTTCTCCTGGTTTACGATTTCCGCCTCATTTAAGGACCACTAGAATTTCCTTGCTTTGTGCCTAGTGCCCGTAAGGGACTTCATTCTAAAAAAAACTCCAGTCGAATTAGTTTACACTGTGCTCATTTCACTTTCCTCCAACTAATTGAATGCGCAGACTATGGTGTAAGGAGCACAAGAGAGGAAGAGCATATTATACTTCACATTAGCATTCGTATCATAAGTCTCGTTTTATCCTGCCTTGTCTTTGCGTACAGACAACAGATATGTTCCATCACACTAGTCTGTTCTAAAACAGTCTTCATATCAGAATATTAAGTCTGACATGTTGTGAGGGAGAATTTGTTTATTTCAGGAAAATTGCCAAATATCTTCAATATTTGCATACGAGAGCATATGAAAATTTGCATACAATTACAAATGAAATTGTTGCGATCTCGCGAAGCACTCTGCGCGAGTCTGGAGAGGGTCAACGGAACATGAATGTATGCGATCAAAGATGCGTACGAGAGAAAAGAATACAGATGGAAGTAAAAGCGTCCATATTTTTAGTCTCTTTTTTAGACCTTCAAGTAAAAAGCTCCGCTCCGGAGTGCACAATATTGAAAATCAGACGACAAAGTGTTAAAGTGAAATGTATGCAGTATTTCATGTACTATCGTGTACCGTGCGACTATCCAAACACTGAAAAAAAATTGTGAGCAAGTGGTGAGCTCACTTGCATACCAGATGAGCCATCGATAAGCCTCCGAGAACTACACGCACCATACACATCACACGATCACATCTCTTTTTAAAGTGTTGTCACTAAGAGAAGGTATTTGGTATACTAGTTTGGCGGAATTGAAACCCGTATGTATCCAGCAATGTGTGTACATATTGTACCCAGTACAGATAATAGTAGGCCATGAACAAGTGGCGTAAAGAGCACGTACAAAGCCACGTAAGTAAGGCGGAGAGAAAATTTGGTTGTCCTTCGGTAACATGTTTTGTGAAAGCATATGCATGCGAATGAAACAATGCAGTAAGTGAAAATCTTTCCGAAGCCCTTTTCAGCCATATGGCTTCGCCGACAAAATGAGTTAAACACACAAGCACCAAAACATGAAGGCTGGAGAACACGCTGTTGTCTGCTGCTTCTTCATGTCATATTTCTCGTGATACTTTTCCCACCACCATGCTTTCTCTCTTGTTTGCTCGTGTTGGTTCAACAGACGGCGAGAGGGATAAACACTTTAAAGAATTTGTATTCCACACGAAACACATTCGCTTTCATGCAGCTTGCCAGAGTGCCAACAGTTTTACGTATCTGTAACCCCACCAAGGTTATCATCATTCCAAGAGATATACATACATGCACACGTTTTATTCGAGTTTAAATTTGTCTCCAACAATACTCGCAGATTTTTGTATGTGTACATGTTTTTGTCTTGTGTGCAAGACCACACGGCCAACCGTCTTTTGCATATTATCTGTAAGTGTTAGCAATTGCAAAGAGGAGCACTTTTCATACCATCCAAGCATTTCATTGTTAGCGTTACATATTATGTCAGATCTCCCCATGTCGTGCCGTCACACCATATTACCCTGAACTATTTCCCCTACATTCCAATAAAAGTAGTAATAGGGGTATGCATCGGCAACATAATGTAATAACGTTTGGTATGAGAATTAGAAATAGTGCAATAGTAATGATGTTTATCTGGGCCGCCATGCTTTGCGTCGTTAGTGTTGGCAAAGATGTGGTTCCCGCTGTGTGCCACTCCAATATTTCGTTGTGTTCAAGCTTTCTCGTAGATTTAAAGGTGGTGCGAGTGCTTGTCTACTAAAGTAGTAGGCATGAAGTTTGTTCCTAAAGATACAGTATAGTAGTAGGGATTCAGTTCGCTCTTTCACTGTGATCACACATCAAATATATCTCTCTAAACCTAGGTACTTTATGTTTTTGACATTGCTTCGGGTTTATAAAAAGGCAATGTTGATGTTCAGTGTTCACCGTGTATGCGTACCAATTGGTTTTCTCGCTGAGATCAGTGGTCAAATGTGGGTGGACTGGAAAATGAAACTTCTCTTTCCGACCAAACGCGCCGTGTAGTCTGTGAGCTCCAAGCAATCTTGTAACGTGTACCCGTGTGCCTAACCTGTTCCTGGTACTATTTCTACTCTGACGGAAGCAACCGCAAGACTTCATTTTTTCTTGATCTAAAAATAAATACACAGTTTTACTTTAGACTACTCTCTTCGCATAACGTAAACTACTAACCGGTCCCATTTTACAATTAAGGATGGGAGGAGGTCATTGTTTGAAAAATGCAGACCGGAAAAGGTTATACATACTTGGAAGAATATAAGTGGCTTTACTTTTACTCATTGTATATGCAGTCTGTACGTATGACTTATATTGAGACGCGCTATTGTTCATGCAAAATGATGCATGTCAACATTTCATTTCCAGTTTGCATTTGCTCTCCATAAAACTTAGTGTAATGGTTCCACCTTGTGTAACACGTTGTGTAACTACCTTATTATATCTACACATTTTTGCTGGTAGAATATGGTACTCAATAAGTGCGAAAATTATACTATACTTTAGATCAAGAAGTGGCTTATAAACGATGTGTTTCGACGAACGATATGACGCTGGCGTCATTTTCACCAATGCATCTAAGCAAGCATTCTTCGTATCAATCCATTCCCATACTTTGGATCTTCTTAGGATGAAAAATAGACGCCTAAAAGAAGGATAAAGGAAGACGACGGTGAGACGCGAGCAACTAAGAAAAAATCGGACATACATAGAAAAAGTCTGAAGCAATAAGAACCTTTGATAGTTTAATGACACAGTTTCCTCACATTTATTGGAAAGAAAAGAGGGACGATGACAGGCCTGACTTGGTTTTTTGTCTTCCTCGCAGTTCTTTGATATAGAAGGGAAGGACTCACGTTTTATGAATATAATGCATATCAACAGTGGGACCACTGTCATCACTGAACGCATCGCTGCATCTCTTCTCGTTTCGTCTGATATTCCGTGTGTTCCTTGTGATATAGGTACGTATGTACATCCCCATCATACTTAGCATGCTCCCATTCCTTTACTGACTCTGTGTTTTCCCAAGGAAATCCGCTTATCCTCTCCTCATCTCATTCCTCCCTCCTTTCCCCAACTTTCTTCTCATTTCATTTTCTTCCTCTTACATGACTCTTTCCTTCTCCTTTTTACCAATCTCCCATCATCACATATCAGACTCAACGATGTTGTAAAAATGGAGATGTGATATGTGCACGCACACATACTGCGATGCTTCCTATCAACCGAATTGTGATGTTGTGCTGGAAAATAGAGAAAAGGAGAAATGACAAAGCATATACCCTTATACGCATGTATACTACAATCTATTAGGACGTACACTACGCGGATACGTCAACTTCTTAGGGAAGCTGACTAAAAACTGAGTGAGTGCTGACTGAGAAAGATGGAAAACATAAATGACATCATTTCCCAATGCGTTTCTCCAACGGATGCAAGAAAGTGCTCGGCAGTATGCCTTTTGCCGTTTCGTCACCACTGTCTCCACTACAGCCACATGGTGTGCGTAACATTCCGCTTGAAGTCGCATACGCGACGCCTTCAGTTCATTTATTTCGTGGCGATGATGCTTACCTGGCACAAGAGTGGTGATACACTCACAACATTTAGTATCTCAGGAAAAAAGACACAGAATTTCTTGGTGGAAAAGTACAACTTCATAAGGCTGATCATGCAGCACGTACCGCTTTAATATTCGACGTATTTATACCAACATTGAACGCTCTGCTCTGCAGGTATTCATTATGTGTTCTTTTTCAGGCGGTGAGAATAAAATCATAAGAAAGTTTCAAGGAAAAATAAAAACGTCCCAGGAAAAACTGCTGTGTGGTTATGTTATGTGCCTATGTTCAACCGCTAAATTTTTTCCACATACCTACTCCCTGTAAGTCATAATATGCCGCACCTCTGTCGTCTGCATTGGTCTATTATCTCATAACAATATATGATGAAGAGAATGAGGTTGATCAAAAACTGTAACGAACATAATATACACTTTCACCAACGAACGCAATGCCTGCCGGCAGCCAACTCGTTTGTACAAATATTCAGAAAAATAGAACGCATCCATCTATCTCAAATATGTCGTTGGCGTATGCTCATTTCATACATGACATCTTCGTGTGTCTGCCTAACGTTTGGAACGAACCGTCGAGACTGGAACCTTGAGTTCTTTCAACCCTTTTTTCTTCAGAAAGCATTGAGTCTTTTCTTCTTTCCGTTCTTTATCTCGGCCGTTTTAACTTGTCGGCTTTTTCCATTTGTTTGTTCCTCTTTGTGTCGTGGTTTTATTGTTAACCAAGCAATGCTATGCAATCGTTTCTACAATGAATGTATTCCTATATGGCAAGATTTGGATCTTGATGTTGACGACAATTCTTCTTTGTCTTTTACGTAGTTTCCACTTATCCTATTTTGTATCTACGTGAGATATTCGTCGTGCTTATATAAAAATTAATGAATGTATGTCCAAAAACGTGCATTACGTCATGGCTTCTTTTTGCAGACTAGCATATCATTAAAGAACAGATCGTACATTCATGAAAATCCTCTCGTTCAACTAAGACCTTATTATTATGTACTGTCTTCTTCTCCACTCTTCTGGTTCCTTTTAACAACGCTTCTGCTATCGAAACCTTTAAAACTACAAATTAATGAAGGACAGAACTAACTAGTAAAGGAATTATACCGTATGTATATAATAGGTACATTCGCACAGTTAACAATGTAGTAGTAACGACATTTCTTGTATCGCCATACCACAACAGCTAACAGGGATAGAAAATAGGTCACTGTGCACAGTCTTAAGAAAGTGAAATTGAATAGGAGGCTTTTATTGAATTTGTAAATTGTTTCTCCGGACTGACGGCTCTCTTCTTTCACCGGCTCACTCTTTCCCTTCTTGATAAGGGACTGTTTTCATGATACTCCGAGAGAGAGAGAAGCATTATACGGAATATGTGTTTAGGAATGTACAGGCATTACCTACTTTACACACGGGAACACATTAAGTTTGCAATGGATGAAGGTTTATGTATGTGGACATTTGTACTCGTTGACTACAGGAAAAGTACGGAGAAAGTTTGGAACAAGCTTTCTTCTCACGTTGTAAAGTGTTGTTGAATGTTGAAGACTCCGGAGTTGTAAAGTCAGTTAGTTTTGTACGTATATACGATATCTCGAATCCCTCTAGCTTGCGCTCCTTCTCATCCTGATGTTCTAGTTAAAGTTGAATAGACAGGAGTAACGGATTGCAATGAAATGTGTAGGAAAAAATGAAGTCTTTGGTATAAAATGTAAAAATGTATCTTTCTCAAGTCTAGCCAGCTTTTTGCACAAAAACAGTCAACGTATGTATAGGTTTTCCCTTACTTACGCACATACCGAGGTACGAAACGGTCAAATATACTACAAATCTAATACCAATGACTTTCAGGAAGTACATGTGTTGCGCTTTGCAGGTTTCACGAAGCAGATCTCGACAAGGATAAGAAAATAAACTAGGATTTTTACCGTATTTTTAGGAGGTAGTTATTCGCTTATGAGCTTCTTCGGCATGGGCTCGTTTCCCCCAGACTTCTAATACGTTTTAACACACGAAGGAGCATTTAAGTTTTAAAACCAGACATGTTTCACGGTACATAAGAGGAAAAAACTGGTCCGGAAGAGAGAAAAGACTGGAGTTCCCTCCAGTGTGGGTGTACTACACATTTCCCCTTTTTTAACATTTGTATTGCTATCGTTTATAAGTTCGTATATGTCGGTATGTATTCTGGGATGGTTTTTGACACTCTTATCCTTCCTTCCTCCTTCCTTCCGTTTTGGTTTTCTCGCAAAGAATTTCAATATAGTGGGCTCCTCTGTAAGCTGACTTTTAAACAAGGACGGATAAGGCTTAAGGCCACAAGGAGCGATTGGATTGTCAGCTGTCTGTTGCTACTTCATCCTTGCTCCTCACATGCACACTTTTCCTAGAGTTCCGTAGAGACTTCACACAGCACCTCTCACTCTTGCCGCTCTGAAGTGCAAAAGTAAAAGACAAGAAGGATACTTTGCCAACTAAAGCAGACTGTACTCTTTTCTCCGCTTTCTCCCACCGTATTATCGTACATTTTCCACGAAGAAATGAAATCAACGGACTCTCAACTTTCATTCGTTTTGAATGCATAAAATAAAATAAAAAGAACTCTTTTCTCTTCTTTTTAAAATGATTTGGTTATAGTATTCCATATATAGATCAGGCTGACTACTCTTATTGAAAGTAGAGTTTCAGTCTTATTCGCTTTCTATTTTCCCCATATACGATGGTACAACGTCAAATGAAATTTCGACTAAAAAAGTTGTGCGGAGAAACTCATGTGCCTTTCTATTAGATAAGTCAGCGGTGGGGATGAAGTCAGTAGGGAAGATGAGAGTGAATGAATGTAGACAGTATGATTGCAATTTCGGTGTTTGAGGGAGAGAGAGGGAGAAGCGAAGCCAGAAAAAGAGTTTCATTTCATACCTGCATCTCACGTCGACAGAAAAAAATCTTTCGAGCCTTAAATTTGCTAACTTTTATAACTTTCAGATCTGCCTCTGATATCAAGTAATGTCGGAATCTTTCTTTTACCAGTTTCTTCTTTGACTTCGTAAGCATGGAGAAAGCGAGACATCTTGGTTGTAGGTATAGCATCCGCGTACTTGAATAACGGTCAGGCTTAACAGGTTTTTTCTTTCCACGTGTGCACGATAAACTGAACAAGGATATGTGTGTATGCATACACATTCAAAGACGGTCGATTTGCCAAGCTATCATGTTACCTTTTCCTTACATGTTCCTTCTCCCGAGACGTGAAGTCAATTGGAGAGCTATTACGTATTCCTTTTTTTTACTTTTAGGTGAATTTCCAAAAGGATTCTTGTGTTACTAGCTGAGTGAGAGGAAGCGGACTTCTACTGTTGCAAATCGTTGATACGAAGATAGCTTAAATTTCAGAAGGAAATGCCTTCAAGCAAAGTACATTTGAAACTTTGATCAACAGGCGTACAGAACCTTTGATGGAGCTGAATAACTGATTTTGTAATGAATTCTAGAGTACAGTTCAGTTCTTTCATATATGTATCTTTGAGGCGTATTGCAGAGTGCTTTTAATAACAAATTAAAACCAAAAGTACTCTGAACAAATTCAGGTCGACAAAGATTACATTATGCATTATACATATACTACCTATTGTCCTTGGAATTCCTTGAGAACTCTTAGGTCCATATCAGAGCACAATAACATTGACCCTTGTGAACGAATTAAGAATTTCATAAAACAAAATGTGCATCGATTTTCAATGAATGCCTTTAGAAGAGATCAAGCAAAAGCTAACAACTCTATGCTGATGTTCGCAAAACAAAGATACAAACTTATTAAAATCTGCCGTGCTGGAAAATCACATCTCTCAATTAATTAAGGTTATCACGTGACTGCTAGTTATAGGCGCATATAGAAGCCGAAGAGATCAGAGATTTTTAAAAATCAGAAATCTAAATATTGTACGTACACCGCCGTACGTATAGTACGTTGTGTAATAGTATTCTAATCGTACTGAAGTAAGGGTGTGTTTTTGTGTAGGTGTTCTCTTTCATCCATCCACCTGCAAAGGGGTGAAAAACTCTAGTGTACAACAAAGGCAGAGAAAATCTGCACATACAAAACTTTTTGAATAGTGCATGACGTGAACAAGTCAGTCCAGTTATCTTTTTCTCCACTTGCTGTCTCTTTTTTGAACATGGTGCACTTTTCTTAGTTTCACGGATTCGCTTGAATGACATGGGATTTGCCTTTCGAAAAAAAAACAAAAAATTGTTTCCATCTATCGGCGTACCCTTTGATAAATACTATATAACACTTTCACATTTTCGGAATCATGTATGTCACGAGCACAAGGGAGACAACTGCATAAGAATGATAACCAAACGAGAACAAAAGTTTTTTTCCATGGTTAGCAAGTTTGGGAAGTCGAAAGTAGGGTTTATAAAAAGAAGAGTTTATTTTTTCATGTACTTCTAAACGTGGTTCTTGACTCGTCGGTATGAATTTAAAAAGGAGGACAAGCGTGTGTCTCCGTTGGAGTTCAACATGTAGGCTACATTACAACGCGAAATGATTTTCTTGTATGATCTACCCACATGGCGTACACTATCATTTTTCTACCACGTCGGAATATTCTTCGAAGTGAGTGCAACATCACGACTCGAAGTCAGGGAATTAAGCCTCCCAAAGAAAATTATTCAATTACTTTTTACTACCAAAACCGAGCGTAGGGTGAGGGATTATTTCGTATGCAAAGGGTGGTCCGCCGGAGTCGAGATGAAAATCTAATAAGATGAGATGCTTTTCTCATCTGTGTGCAGATATGAAGCGTTTTTAGTATCGTGAAGTGCGCAAGGGTAGTTTGACTAGTATGCATTTTTAAACTTAATTACAACTACAATTCCCCTTACGTCCTGAGCGCCATCTAAATGATAATTCATTTCATTTAATTGGACCCTGGAAAATGTAACTATTCCGACAAAGTCATACGACTGCGTCTTAACTCCAGTGAGTATTATTATTGTGAGGTACTATACACATGCATCCGTTTAATGACACTTACGTTTTAATAGAAACCACTCTTTGGAACGAACCTTTCAACAAGCTAGATACTCAAACTTAGTTCGCGCACTTGTACACGGAGGCGTATAATAAAAAGTTTTTTTTACAGCGACTGTGTATAAAGGACTTCACTTCTTTTAGTTATGCAGCCAATTCCGACCAGTGTAATATTTACCTTATTTCATGTGCTGATTTAATGTATGTAAAATATCATCTAGTTCAGTAGTATTCTGAATGAGAGAGGCTGCTCTGTTGAATGGAAAAAACGTGTTTCTGTTCTTGTCATCAGTGAAGGTTTTAAACGAAATATGCCTTTGTCTTTCCACATCATACGATATGTGTATCACGTATGTTATGATCGTATGTCTGTGAGTAAACGCTTGGAAAACCAAGCAAACATATCTTTCCATTATTTAATATTTAATGCGGTCTACTCCATGTAGTCACACAACTAACGGAAACTGTTTCTGGGGCAAAACACTGAAATTATTCCTGGAAATGAAGAAACTTCTCACACCATCCATCTCCGCGATTTTGTATGCAATGACGCAGTAACAACATGTATACCTACGCGTGGAGGATTCAGCAGCAGAGGATTCAGGTGCGTATTCTGCATTAAATCCAATCTACATGCGGAAGAGCGCTGTGTGTGAAGGAGACTTCAGTCAAATTGCCAAAGGCTGTAATGTTTTCTACTCCTTTTCCAAATCATATATTATGACAAAAAAGAAAACGCTTTTACAGGGAACATTGGCGCAACCAACAAAACCCCTCCCACTTCCGGATTTCCTGTGATATCCACACACACACATCCACCCGAGTCGAAAAGTTCCAACTCCGTAACAATGTTTAAAAAGTTCTGAGAGAAAGTGTCAAAACACGCTTTCTCCTACATTTTTGTACACGAGGGCAATCTATTTGTTGACTTCGCCACTTTCTTCGTAGAGCTTAGATGATCGTTTGCGCGTTTACATTAATATGAGTTGTATGGTAACCTCGAACGCGATAGAAAGTCCGCGACGGCCCAGCATCCATGCGAAGTCAATAACCGCGAGAGTCTTCTATTCGACTATTCGAGAGTTTTTTTTTTAGATTTTAATAAGTGTAAAGTACATCAAACAATATTAAATTTTACCGAAAATGTAATAATAACTAGCATTTATTGGATGTAGGAGAGGCAGGCGGAGCGAGGCGTGTTGTAGCTAATAATTCTTGGAATCCATGTTGACATTCCTTGTCTTTGTTCATTCACTTCAACTTTAGCGTAATTTATTGTCTCGTATCTTTTGTTCGACGTGATTTATTCGCTGTCCTCAAAGTGAAACAGCTTATATCACGTTAAGATACACACAATGAAAAGTAGCGACATTGCAAGTGCTATACACACGTACTATAATGATGAACATACCTACACGGCCTCTACAACAGCGTAGCAAACCGGAGAACAACACAGGACGCATGGAACAAGAACGTGCAAGCTCTAAGCAGAAGAAAGCCCTTAACTCCACTTTTCATAAAATCTTCTACACGAGTTTGACAAAGCCTTCTACATTTCAGTTGCAGTTGAGACTGCCTGGACACGAGAACAAGGAAAGCTTTTATTTCAAGTAAGTAGGGAAACCCCTTTAAATCCATTCATTTATATTTCCTACAGAATGATGATGAGTGTGTGTTGCTGTGTACGGGGAATTACATATTGTTCTAAGACTCTCGTTTCCCTCTCCCCAACATGCTTTCATCAATGATCGGCTTTGCGTTTTGCTCTCTGCTTTGTAGTCGGATAGAAACGGAAGAGTTTCTTTGCCAAACGCCAAACCATTTCCTTCGCCTTTATCCGGCACGCTATCAGTAACCATTCTTTTAGGTTTGATTCGAAATTGTCGGATCAAACATCTCCACTTTCCCGTTTTCTCTCTCACCACACACTAGAAGAAAGCCATGTGCTTTTGTGGTAGCATCCTCGCAGTTTCAGCTATAAGTTTATATCCTAAAGCACTCATTTTACATCAACATAAACTTGGTTTTAATATAATTCAAGGATGCTCACTAGTTCTGGCACGATGGCACGAACAATGAATGAATAAATGATACCAAGTCCATAACTCTTTTCTGAAACTGTTCGAGAACAATAATGGCTAATACTGAGCTCTCTTCGGTTCGTCGTTGTGTACATCGTCGCTATTTCGGGTGTAGATAGAAAGAAAAAATAAGAGAGCAAGAGTTACAGCCGTTCACTTTACTTCTCATTGCTTCACATTTTCTCCGCCTCACAAAGTTCTCTAAAATTAAATCCCAAAGTCAGAAAGCTGGCACGTATTGTAAACTGAAAGCACACCCAACACGTCTTCTTGGCATCGATAAAAGTGGATGAATGAAACGGACTCGTGTAGCACACTTGCCAGTAATTTATAAGAATTTTCACAATCAGACTGCATTATAAACACCTACTGATTCTGTAGGGAATCGTTTTAAGTCATGTGCCCAACATATTATCCTTCTTTTTTAGAAACTTCCCTGTGTTTGCAGTAAACTTTCTATTGCATGGCTCAACAAAATAAACACTTTGGTGTTGAGAGTTCTACTACTCAGTAAATGCTGGAAGAGGTCAATATACATTGAGTTACGCTGGAATTGCATGCATCTTTGTGTTTGAGGCCAAAGAGCAACTGAAAAACTGAACTACGGATTTGTTCATTAGTAAAGTATGATACAACAACGCAGGAGGAACAGTGCCTTTTGTTTTTATCGGTCATGAATAATCAATTACGCAAAGGAGAAATAAATTTCGGAGAGTTTGCTGAATAATTCCAACAACACCCCGAGATATTTTATTGCATCTGCATCTCTCCGAGAGGCAAAGCGCAAATAAAGTTTGAGAGAATCCGAAGAAATTCCAGGAAAATCGCACAAAACCCCTTATACGTACAATACCACTCACATTTTATATGGAGCGAATTAGAGTTCCATAAACTTTCTCCTGAAAGTACACTAGGTGAAAGCAATCCTGTGAATTTGAAAACGAAAACTTTCTCCTTTCTCAAGACTGTGTTATACATATTTTCCCACTGAATTTCACAGTGGCAAATTGTTCTACAGTTCGACTTCCCACTTTCCCGTGATCTCTGATCCGGTCACATTACGATTCAAGAAAAGAATGTAGAGCTCTCTGGTTCCGAAACTTGGAACATCTCATTGAGTCTGCTGTGATACGTGCTAACCGTGGAATGGGTCACACAAGGCTACGAGATGCATATATCGTGTGTATTATAGTAAAGCGTTAACTATATAGTATTTCACTTCTACACACGAAAAAGGAAAACGTTTGGAAAAAATGTACTATTGCGTAATATATACTAGTCTGCTGAAATCCGCAAAGTTGCAAATAATATACCTACATACTCACTTAAAATATGGAAAAATGTGTCCAGACTCTCCTGTTTTTCATACTCCATTATATTTTTGTACCTATGAATGCAGCTTTTGTACTTTACTCCTGAACCGTGAAATGAGCAGTCCTATAACTATAGGCCAAGACTGGCATAAGTAAAGAATGTATATAAAATATGTAAATATGTGTGCCATATAATACCAATCTTCCCGACAGAATTCAATTCACTGACATACTACCGGAGAGGGTATAATAGAATTCTGGAAACTGGAGAAAGAGCAGTAAATAATACACCATTTCATCTGATTTCCTGCATTCATATGACCATACTTGAGCTTGAGTACAGTGTGCTTGCTTTGCTGACCTCCATCCATAGCATTACGGAGGATTGCAGCCAACCAAGTAGTTTCACAGGTTGAAGTACAAATGTGACTAGTAAATATTTCAGTTCCGATTCCCTTTCACTACTTCTCTTTTAAATTTTACCGTGTTCGTGTCTAATGCAGCGTGTGCTTAATCTCAATGCGGGGATGCTTAGAGATTTCCCAAAGAGAGCGTAAAACAAGACTGGATAATTCGTGTACAGCGTAGATACACAAAATTCC
Organism: Alloscopus bannaensis; assembly: GCA_027743745.1. Taxonomy (NCBI): domain Eukaryota; kingdom Metazoa; phylum Arthropoda; class Collembola; order Entomobryomorpha; family Entomobryidae; genus Alloscopus; species Alloscopus bannaensis. The sequence continues at coordinate 284 of JAHZMW010004100.1, read as the reverse complement.
AAGCCAAGAGAGCCAAGCCAAGCGATAACATTAACGAAATACAAAACCAATAAATGCATACATTATGAGTTTGAACATAAAAGTGATATACTTTTGGTTCCGCACACTCATACAGAAAGCAAAGAACTAACGAAAAACAGGCTTGATAAACTGATCTGACAATAACGGTATCGTGAGGCCACTCGGCGATTTGACTGAAATGTTCACCATTTGTCGACTTTTATACGACTAGCAATTCTGCAAAATCTTTGGAACAATGGTAGGCTAGTCTTTGAGAAATTATT
>JAHZMW010004099.1:0-48830 GCA_027743745.1 Alloscopus bannaensis | reverse complement strand
AGCCAGTTGAGTCTGGAATTAGCTACACCAGCGACGCCATGCTGTTGAACAGTGCTCCTCAGTCAGAGGAGTCAGAGGACTCTGAAGAGGAAGTGGAGGACTTTAGTGTGAAACCCGATGACAACATCATTGTTGCAGGTCAAGTCAGCGATGACGTTTGCATGTTGCAGCTTTACGGTATGAAATATCATATATATATAATTAGGAACGATACACTTTTTGCATTTGGTTTGAACTGAGTCTACGTCAAAGACAATAATAATCGAATATTATTCTCTTCGGATTTTTTAGTACTGAATTCAGAGAAGCAAGAGTTTTTCCTCCTGAATGACACGTACCTACCATCGTATCCAATGGCTGTGGAATGGATGGATTTTAGTCCGAAGGACTCCAATACCAAAGGGCATTTTGCAGCTGTCGGCTACATGGAACCTGAAATTCATATTTGGGATCTCAACATGGCTGATTGTCTTACACCTGCCTTATCTTTGGGGTCGAAGAAGCAAAAAAAGACAATGCGTCATCGTCAGGCTATTATGGATTTGTCTTGGAATACTAATGCAAGGTAGAGTCAACTAATGTGTAGTGTGCATTAATGATCCCAATTATTGTTTCATTGTTATTCTTTTCATTATTCATTGTAGACACGTATTGGCGAGCAGTTCTGCGGACCAAACGGTCATCGTATGGGACATGAATGAATGTAAATCTGTAACGCGATTGGAATGTTTCTCTGAAAAAGTTCAAAGTTTGCAGTGGCATGCTCTCGAAGCTCAGACGTTGCTAGCCGGCGTATGCGATGGGTAATTACTACTTGCAATACATTATTGTTCGTACACATTAGTTTGAATAGGCTTATCTTATGCTTATGAGAGTGATTATCTAAACATTTGGTTTGCTGAATATAGAACTGTTAAACTATTTGATTGCCGAAGTCCTCAGACTCACAAAACTTGGCAATTTGAGGGAGAAATTGAGAGGATTTTGTGGAACAAATTTGATCCACTACACTTCTTCGTAAGTTGTTTTGTCTAAAGTTGATTACTATGATTATGTGCCATAGTATTGTATGTTGCGGCCAAAGTGACTAATTAATTTGATTGGCCTGGTTGTAGGTTTCAACAGAAAAAGGAATGGTACATTACGTTGATCTGAGAACAGCCAATGCCGTATGGAATTTGAATGCTCACACTAATGCTGTCGGAGGCCTTGCTTTAAGCAGTGGCTGCAAGTATGTCAAAGTCATCTAATTTATACTATTAATTTACCGAATCAAAATTTACAAAAGATTTTTTATAACAATTTTAAACAGAGACCTATTGGTAACTGGATCACAGGATGAATCAGCGAAAGTATGGGATATCAAAGATAATCGACCATCTCTTGTCGTAGAAAAGGAAATGGGTATTGGCAACATATACGCTATTTCTGGGTGCCCGGACTCTCCATATGTTTTTGCTGCGGGTGGAAGTAACCCAGACAATCACCTTTATGTTTGGGACGTTCGAGAAAATGAGGATGGTAATAGATGTGACAATACGTCAGACAGTATTCAGTATTCAGCTCTGTGATTTAGCAAATTACAATGTGTACCTATATTTTGCCAGTGATTCGAGTGTTCAAGGATAGATTCGGGAGTTGTGTGACTCAGAGTGGAAATGCCGGTGATGATGCAATGGAGCAGGATGCTCAAGCTAGTAGTTCGCAACCGCTTTTCCAGTTTAAGAAGAAAACTAAAGCTGAAAAGCCTCAAGTTGCTTCAAGTTCCCAAGTCTCTTCTGCAAAGCAGTCTGCTAAAAGTCTGACCAAAAAGAAGAAGAAGAAGAACAAGGACAAGTAGAGGGATATTAAAGTTTCTCAGTTTTAAAATAAACAGGTTGTATTAATATTTGAACCTACTAGTGTTTACAAAACGCGATCTTATCGATGCTTATTAACAGCATGTCAAAATTAGTGAATTGGTGAATAGAACCTCAAATTGTAAATCGAGTCCTAGAATTTTTAATTTAGGTAACCGTCATCCCGAAAGGTTTGCCCTCTTCTGACTCATGACTGCTGACAGTAATTTAAACTAATTTTGTCGTACCGCTAATTGCATCGACATGTATGACATTATGTAAACACTAGAATCTTTGTGACAAATCCTCCCGAAATGAATAATAATAAATTGTTTTTACACGTGTGACCAAATATTTAAACGATTTTTATTAGATGCTGCATTTAAAAATTGCAAAAAGGGTCAAGTCGACAATTTAAAGCGGTCAAACCTGCTGCTTTTGACTTTGTACAAAATGTGAACGGATTTTCCCTTTCAACCATTTCTTCCTATCGTACTAATGATACATGACATCTAACAAGAGATAAAATCAAGGTATGGCTGTATTGTATATCCTATGTATTACGTAAGTCTTTACCGAAATACATGAATTAAGCGTGGAGACAGTATATCGTTTTACGCTTAACCACACCAAAGCAAAAAAAAATCCTTTGGCAGTTGCATTGACTTGGTGTTCAAAGACTTATAGCCACCAGATAGAAGGTACACTGGACATTATATACTTAGAGGCTATGAGTAAAATAAATAACACAAGATCTTGGTACGCATTACCTATACAATCTAAATGCATACAACCACGACGAGCAGAACAGTTTCGAAAGATTCACAGTGTAAACAAAAAGTCAAAGTTTGAAAACTAAAGAAAAGAGAGTTTCAAAGAGTACTCAAAGTGTTGCACAATATACCAGAAACACCACATTCCTCTGTTATTATCAAATACAGAAAAAAATTAGTTATAATTGAATGTCTAAAAATGACTAACAATTTGCATAAAAATAGGGCTCGCGCATGTGTACGCCAAATAATACCGCTAGGCATACATACACCTTCGTATGCAAAAGACATAAATGTACCAAGAAAGGAACGCACAGTTGAAGCTGAATCACTATCAAATATTCTTCCTCACAGTCACTCAAAAAAATCTTTAGCTATAATCTATCATCACTGTGTGCAAAGCTACTCTTTGCTCGCTGCTGCTCTTTTGTTGCGCTGCTCAACTTCCAGGGAACGAGCAATATTTGGAAACCGCGACAGCCATTGAAGTCTTTGTGGGAGTTGTCGGTGCTCCTGGTTCAGATTGGAGGAGAGACCGAAGATGTGAGTTTGAGGGAGGACAGATTTCTGGAAGGCACTCGCCACGGTAAATCTCAGCATGACGCAGCCTGCCACGGACAAAATAAAATACATGCATGGTTATCATTCATCCAAGATAATTTGCATTCGATTAAAATTTGCATGCTCATTTTCCCTCTCGATTCACAACGCTACCTGATGGATTCACGTCGACGGTGATTTTGTCGTCAGGCGTCAAGATGCCGTAGTCTTTATTCGTGTACAAGTCCTCGACAATGTATCCAGCCTCGTGAGTGAGTCCAAGTTCTCTGTTGATCACCGACACTTCTGAGGGAGTCCCGTCCGTCCGACGATTAAGAAAGACAATGGCGTATGAAAAATCTGAGCGCACGACAGGCGTTATTGGTCGAGCCCAGATCTCGATTCCACGATCCTGATAATAGAGAACGTGATGTCGTTTTCCCCCAATGAGTTCACACACGTAACAGTACTAAGTGAAATCGTGCGCAACAGAAGAATATATTTTTTTACAATTTCAACCGGCGAAAAAAAGCAAAAAAAGAATGCACTTAATTCGTGACTACGATGACTACTAATGATGCAGGCATTTTTGTCGACCTCGTCACTTCCTGCATTAAAATGTTGAGAGCTCTTCACAACTACTACCACTCACCATGTCAGGGTCATTCCAATGGCCGGGCCCGGCATGAGGAACAATCGCGTCTTGATTCTCTCCGTAATAGTCGATAATAGTTTGGACGCTTTGCCATGAATCTTGAATGTCATCAAAGTTTCTCCACATATTACACGACGCTTTTATGGAAGTGTAATTAGGCTGCAAAAACATAAAATCGCATTATTGTTACAGTACTGTTCTTCGTTGTCTTCATGAAGTATACACTTGTCGGAGAAACAGAGAGATTTCTTCTCTGACTGACAGTTTGAAGGGTTTCTCACCTCGATTCCACTGTAAATCTGGTACACCGGCCATGAGCAGGAATAGATCATAGGCCTCCCAGTCCTATTAAGGTAATACCCGAACTCTGGGTAACCTGAAATGACACATTCAATATTATAATCACAACATGACGCGTGTACTAATTGTAAGCGTCTTAGAGCTTTTGAGTGTCGTCGAACCATAGTTTAAATATTATGGCGCTCATTAGGTTAGAAATAAAACGGTCATGAGTGGACAAAATAAGAAAGCGCAAGTACATTTTTCCTAAATTGGTGTGCTTAAATGAACAACTTGATTATCATACTGCCGTTTACCAATCTACCAATAATGATAAAAGCTCCATTGGGTCTCACACAACTCAACGTGAAATGTCTGCATTTGACATGTCACGTCAGTAGCAACTTGTACGAACAAATATCGAAAATGAGCATAATGTACGAATGTAATGTGAGAAAGGTCAATCACTTGTAATAAATTGTGAACTTTTTTTAACAATCGGATTAGAGTCAACTGCTGTTGACTCAAAAGGTTATATGGTACAAATACATTGCGTGAGCATCACAGGAGAATAACGTGCTTCCACATGTAAAAGTCACGAATTCTGTAATTGAAGGGAAATCACAGAAACGGCATTACGGCCACGTTACAGTGTGAATTCAATGATCCCGTCAAACCGTGACGTCAGCCATCATCCCAACGCAATCCAAGCAACTTTGTATATTGTCAAATGGGGAGGGATTTTTGGATTAAAATCGCCTCCGAGAACAAAGAACTTTTTTTTTGTGTACGTGCCTTAATTAGAGTTGATCGTATGCATGCAGCCAGTAATTCACTTGAACTGCGTGGAAAAAAACACGCGTAATGACTTGATTGAACAATGGTGATATGCAGCTTAGAGTCAATCGAGGTGTGACTCACTTTTCGAAAGCAATCAATCAATCTTTAATCTCACAAAAAATAGAAGCTGATGATGCTCCCTGGTGAACCAATGAGTGGACAACAAGAGACTTTCAATTATATCCCCTTTCTCTCTCAGGCATTTAATTCAATAGAGACCCCGCCACTTGACACTTGTTGCAAATCGTTTACAAGATTTGTATGCAAATAATAATTGGTAATTACATTGATAAAACACAATTCCCCAGTCGCTTCCCTGTGGGGATTCTCTTATGTGCGTTATATGTATTTACTAAAAAATGCACCCCTACATAATTACAAAGCAATGTTGCATTTTGATGCAGATTAAAATGGTCTCGTGCAATAAGTACATGTATATATGCACTACAAAACGGTGCAACAAATTGGTCGATCATCTCAGGAAGTCAGAACATTCCTATTGAAGAGTATCGCATCACTTGCAAAAATGCACTAATAAAGTCATTATTTTTGATTTGCGATTGCACCACACAATACACGTCCCTCTGAAATGTGGTCAAATTACAAGAAAATGTGTTTTTGATATGTGCCATCATTATTAGTGGAAACAAAAAAGGTGTGCGCAACGTCTCTTATCAATCACAAATAAATGTACAAGACCATAATAATCATATACATTTGACTACAAGGAAAGTTTATTAGATGAATGCAAGTTTAGTTTATGCGTATAAATCTCTAATAGACTCTTCGACATCCACCTGAACAAATGAAAAGGAACAAAAAATGGTGAGCCACATTAAATTACTTTTTTGATGACTAGCTCACTACTTCGAAAGTAAAAACCTCAGAAGCAGGCGAGCAATCAAGAGCGACCTGTTCCCCGAAGGCTTTCAGTTTCAACGACATACATACAGAAAACGCCGTACAAGACATGCCTCAATGCGCCCCTCACAAAGATATCGTATGACGACAATCATTGTTTTTCCTTTTACAGTAAAGTTCATTGCTAAACTTGCTCAAGTCACAAGTTGTTTGAGACAAGCTTTTTGAACTATCAGCAAGCAAGCACCTAATGAACTTATCATTAAAGTAATACGTCACAATACGTGTATAAGTTAAGACTCGATACAGGGTGATGTGATGCGTACGCGTTGTGCGCGATATGATGTTCTTATCTTCGTCTTATACTCTTCAGAAAGTGGAGGAAAACAAAGAAAACAAATCCTACAATAAGTAATCAAAAGCAGACACTAACCTCTGTCCATATCGACTGGGTGAGAGTAGCACCCATCTAGTTTGACATAATCAACGTTCCACTCTGCAAACGTGTTCGCGTCCAACTCAAGGTAACCTAAGATGCCAGGGTAGCCGGCACAAGTGTAGTTGCCGTAGTCCTCGTAAATCCCGAATTTCAGCCCTTTCGAATGAATCTGTCCCAATTGAATTAGTAGATTGTAGTCACTCGAGTGTCAGGCATTCTTATTTTTCAACTCATTGTCACCAACATAATCATACTTCAAAATTAATATGTGAATATGATGATGCGCATTGCGTAAGATGGGACTAAACTTATTGAAAAATTGCTCATTCTCAACAACTTACGTAATTGCCGAGGGCTTTCATCCCACTAGGAAACCTCTCTGGGTCGGCCTGTAATCTTCCCGAAGCATCCCGTGTCTTTGCCAACCAGCAGTCATCCACATTAATGAACTGGTAACCAGCAGCTGCATATCCTTCACTGACTAGAAGATCAGCCATTTGCATGAACAAGCGTTCGCTGTTAACAAATAAAAAATGGGGAATGTCGTTACGTGAGGCATATCATACGAAAAATAATAACCATGATGAAATTTAATGCTCCCTACCAACTTTAATATGAGAATTAATGGGTGTTCACGATGGATACGAAATGAGCAAATTTGTCTCTTTTCTCTCTCACTGGCTCATTTACAGCAGACATAATAATGAAATATAGGTACATGCCATGTATATTTTAATTAATATTCTAATTTTTCATTCTCTCGATCAATCAGTCAAGCTCCCCATAATTTACAGGTGACTGATACGGTTACACACAAATGACACTGAGATCCTTGTTGCTGAGGGTTGTACAATTTCGAAATTAATTCATGTCTGAAGACGTCTTAAATAAAATAGAGAAAGAAAGAGAGAAAGAAAGATTATTTAATTTCCACTTATGAACACCACGTACGCCACAGAAGATGTATATTTTGTGTCATTACATGTTACGAAATAATTGCAGTGTCTTCGAGTGCGCATGACATTGTTATAATTGCTCACACTAACTTCCCTCTAGTTTGTCTATCAAAATGTTGACTACACGAGCTCTCTGATAAAAGAAATAAAAAATGAATGAGAATTCTTCATAAAGGACCTTTCTGCTCAGAAGTTCAATCAATGTGTGGCCTGTATCTATGTATACCTGAGCCTGCAGCCTGCGTGTGAGCGTATGTGTGTGGTTGCCAGCAGCAGCTTTGCATTTTGCAAAACTTGAGTACTCTTGCAAGGAAAAAATCGAGAAAACTATGGGAATCTATAAGGGAAGAAAGGCGGATCTAGTATTGGTTTTCGTATTTGTCACTAATGACACATTCCTTGCAATTTGTGCAAACCAATATAAACTCAACGCCTCACTTTTTTACCCATGAACGCATTAATCACGAGAGAGAAAATTAGCGATGAATTAACTCACTTTTTTTCTAAACGACATGCACACTACGTGAGGGTTACGAATGATATAGAAGGATGCTGGCATTTTGCACATAAAATTGGCGGACAAAATGTCTACCACTTGGTTCTATTGACTCCCCAGGTGTACATGGTGTCGAGGTCATCATATTACCTAATCGGTGTAGCTATAGAGCATTGTACTCCAACTAAGCATGCAATCAAAAAATTTCTTTTGTCGAAGATCACTTTTATCTGTATATTACGAAATAAGAGAGTGAAAACAGTATTTCTAGAGGACGTCATGATGAGCCACCCAGCTGCCAGTTTTTACCTGATACAGTTGTCTGGATCATTGACACAATCCGTGTTACATCTAAATCTCTCCCAGGCCAGCCATCCCATCGGAGGAGTTCTCGCCAAACCATTTTCCAGCGTTGACGTGAGCAGCGGACTTGTCAAAAGTATCACAGCGGTAATTAGCCTAAATATTTTCTTACGTTCCACACTAGCAGCCTCCATAGTTGTCACGCTAGATGATTTCTGCTCCTTTCAGTAATTTCCACTCCACCTGAAGAAAAAAAAGTAATAATGAAATTATGAATGCTTTTGCAACTCTGAAATATATATATATATTTTTTAAATAAATGAGTCAAATTTACTCAATCATCATAATGAGCTTTTGAGGCCAACATTACAGAAGCAACGGAGTAAGTTGTCGCTTCATTGGTTACAATTTAATTAGCTCTTTAAAGTCCCTTTAGTAGAGTGACTCGTGCCAACTATCAATTATTGACTTGAGGCTCAGCCCAGTCAAAAAATCGAAACAATGACATTTAGATTCCCTCGTGTAATTGCCAGTAATAATGTGTACCTACCACAAAGTCTGACATGACATAAGCACCATTTACATGTCAACACCTCTTTGTCTAAATGGCACGTTTTGCTCCTCATTTTTATGGTTTCTCTGAGCCAAAGCTTAAATTTTTTAGACGTAAGTACCTATATTTGAGACCTACTATCGATGACTATCATCATCGGAGGAGACAATTAAATTACACGTCATTACATAGAGTGAGAGACCGGGTTGCATCATCATCGCCCCTTTTTCTACTACATTGTCCCTACACCAGATTATTTCTGTAACCTTTGATAATTTTTTCTAGGTAGTGTTTTCGCGTGTGTACCGTTTACGATAGACATTAACTCATTAATATTATGACTTGTTTGAGGTATTTTTTTCTTCAGTCAAATTCATATAAATTATGTACGCTAACCACGACGTACATACATGAGTGGCAGGTGGCATTCCAAGAGGTGCCTTCGTTCACCTTTTTTTTCTTTTTCTCTTATCGCCTACGATATTTTTTCGATTTTAAATACCCAATGTACATATACGCGACGTATGTAATCGGGCGAGCTTATAATTGACTGAGAACGAGAGTTCAAGAGCTTCACTGAGAATTTGCAAGAGAAATATTCCCATCATTCTTGAGAACAGTGTAGCACAGTGGCTCATCCTTTGAGTTTTTTGTGAGCCTCAACGACCTCTGCTCACCAAACCCAGTGTGCCACTGAATTAAGGTAGGTCTTTGAAGTCAAATCGTTAAGATAAAGAGGCGCGTTTTCGACCAAGTGCAAGTCGAAAGTCGAAATGCGGTGCAAGGTGCATGCACCAAACAATCAACGAGATAACACAACTGTATCCACCCTGCAACCACATTATGAGTGTGTCGTCAATTTGATAAAGGTGTAAACGAATATAAAACACGGCGTGGCTCTAGAAAAAGATTACTACTGTACCCTACTCCATAGTGCGCTCTAAATGACTGATAAACCTTCTGTGCAGGTACTAGCGTAGAAAATACTATACGCCAGAAAAAAAACTACGCACCAAGAGAAATTTTCAAAGGTGGTTGATTGGTCACCTTATATTCATTTTTTTCTGTGGTGACGTGATTTTCTTTTTACTGATCATCATCGTCGACATCAATCGACGGGAGAATTTCACACACACATAATCTATGTAGGTCTGAATGTCATGGATCGGTCAAATTATGATGTGCTTCATCTGCTGCTTATTCGCTCGGTTAGAACTTGTAATTTTACAATTTTTCAGAGTACTTTATAATTTGCTCCAATAATGTTGCGACACGTCCTACTCACAATTAGTAGTCCTTTACTGGTTCAAAATGGCTTCAAAAGTCTAGCCGTGAGCTGTGAGACGAGATGAAACAAAATCCAGATTCACTCACACGATGAACCAACTGAATTGTGTCGGCAATGCTGACCAAATACAGAAAAAGATGTGTCTTCATTTTTTGAGTGGTCTCTACTTCAAGTTTTAATTACAATCGATATATTATTGCTTTATGACATCAATCAATTCATAAATGCGTGTGGCGTAGCCATATTTCTGAGATTACACTGTAACGTCGAGTAATGTGACATTTGAGACGCTATATGCAGTAGCTCAATACCCACAAATATTCTCACATTTGTCATTATTATTGTTATGGCTATTATTTAATTTTCCTTCGTATCCTGCGCGTACGAAGAAGCCGCAGCAGGAAAGAAGAAAAATCGTGGGCAAATAAGTCAGATCTTTTTGAAAGACAACGACAACTCTCTGGCAATGTGAATTGTCATAAATGTGATTGATGATGACGCCATCACAAACACATTAGTTCAGTGGCATATGATGATACGATTATGTATCCGTTTACTAATTGACAGTACATCTCACAAAAACCCGTCGCGTCAATAAAAAATCTATTACAATTTAGTCATCACTCCCCCCTGCGTAATTACAAATCATTCTCTCTCCCTCTTTGTTTCCCTTAATCGCTGAATACACAATACGATTCCTCAGAGATGTACATTTGTATGAAAACGTGTGTGCGTACAACGGCTCCTCTCTGAAAGATCCTTTTTACTACCTTTTGACTTTAGGTAGTAGTTTTGCATATCATGGTAATAATGAAATTATTAGAAAATCGAAATCGACATTGCGCACATTTTATAATACGTGTACGTATCTAGCTCTCATCCTCTGTGATACGAATCGCATGTATAACAGTATTGTTATGACAGCATTTCTTGGCTTCAATCACTGATTTTCACCTTTCCTCATTTTAGTCGATGTTCACCGCTCTCCTGATCCCCTCCTCTAATGTAGTCAGTACCCTTCTTGCAATTACGATAAAAAGCAGAGCAATTCGAGGGGAACGTGAAGTTTTCATGCACATCACAGACAAAACTTGTATACATTGCCTACACAACTCCAACATCATGACATAGCTAATTGTTTAAGAATTATATACTTTCCGCAATGAGAAACATTTCTTTATATGAGAACATAACATTGCACTACATGACAACGAGAGTGTCTCGCCTTTTTTACCCTTGATCATCATCATCTCATATTATCGTTGTTGCATGGGGTACACACAACAGTAGGGAAGAGAGGAGTTGAATGAATTGAAAAATAAATTGTAAGGAAACTATCACCAGAGAGTTTATCATCCTGCGGAGCGTCAACTGAAAAGGATACATTATTCACTCTCGACACGATTAAGCTCTCTGAATGAATGTCAGCGATCACAAAACAGTTTGTCGCAAATACTATACAGCAGTACTAATATTGCTTGCTTGTCACTAAAGATGAGTTTTAACTTGTGATGCACATTTATTACGTAGAGACATGAGCAACTGCGTCAAAATGTGTGGTAATAATATCATTTAAGTACATAATACACGGCAATTGACAATGAAATCTGTTCAACGCACTGTGAGCATCGCGACAGGGATTGCTTTCGTCTTTTTGCTACTCAGCTTTCATAAAAGTTGAGGAATATAAATGTGCAGTTACCAGTTGCACCAGGTTATTAGCTCACTTCAGTTTTGCTCATTGAGATAATGGAACAAAATGTTGCAGTTGAAGAGCAAGAACAAATTAAACACCGGCTGGATTGTTCAAGGTATGAGAAAACACGGATGTCACCTCGATGACTTTATGATACACTTGATTGTATATTATGTAGAGACTGAAGGTGACAAAAGACAGAGTATCATAAAAGAAGAGATTTCGCGTATTCCATACGACATTTCTTTGTGTGACGTAACATTTTGTCTGTAACAATGAAGGAAAACCTAAGAAGTGCACTGATACCTCCGATTTCGATTTCACACGTAACTCTGTGCACAACTGACATTCCGCATTATCATAATATCGTGTCTTTTTAGAGCTAATCGACTAAGAGAGAGAGAGAGAGAGAGAGAGAAAGAGAGAGAGAGAGAGAGAGAGAAAGAGAGAGAGAGAGAGAGAGAGTCGTATGCATGGCAACTAAACGAGAATGCAATTTGTAGTAATATGCGAAAAACTATGCAATCTTCTCTCCCTAAGACAAGACGAAAGTATGGTATTTTCTCATCAGCACACTTGAAATTTAATAAAAAAAGAGGAAGAAACTTATACAACTCTCCTGAGGTAATAAGGTGAACACACGAGTTATCATAATATTTCCACAAACGATACTTTTCTTTTCACATTTTTACACACTCGCACATCTATGCTCGACAAATATTTTATCCCTTAAATAATACTGTTAAAGAAAAAGATAGCATAACGGGGAAGAATGTTTCTTTTTTATCGTTTTTCTTCTTCTCCTTTAACTTGCAGATACGACGCTCACCGTGACTCCCATTATCACAGAACCACTCTCTCACACGCAGGGACACAGGCTTAGGCCATATTAAGTCGGTAGTAACGACGACGCTAACCGTCTCAAATCAAGAGAAAAGAAGGAAAATGGAAATAAAAATTTAAATTGCATGTAAAATGAGGTGTAAGAGCGTTCACTGAGAACGCTGTTGATTTCTGTTCGTTTTATTATGTATTACGCGCGAGCAGCAGGGAGTGCATAGTTTACTTTGTCGTTGTTAGTGTGCTGCTGATGTCAACAGGATTTTGTGTATTAGGATTATTCATATGTATACGATTATTATGATATATGATAAAATAGGAAATGCAGAAAGAACCACACGTGCTACTCTTGACCGAAGTCAATCCTTTATTGCACAACAGTCATGCATAAAAATATAAGAAATTTTTATAGTACTCTTTCAAAATTTCTATTTTTAATTCTCTGCAAAGAATAGATACCATACCTTCACCACGACTGGTGCGGCACTCTCGACGCACCACCATGTACACGTGACAGGGTAAAAACCATTTTAAAAATTCAATTTACAAAACCTCCGACCATACATTATGTATGGAAGAGTGAAATGTGTCAAACACGAAGATCCGCTTTACGATAGTAAAAGTCTCCTAAATAATCTAGACTCAGATTGAACAAGTCCATGCAAAATAGTCTTATTGACTATAATGACTACGCAACGACAGCTCAGCGAAATATTTTGTCTCAATGAAATCTTCACACATAATCATACAGTCATCATAATCAACATTCATCACCAGACAGTGTGTACGGACACAGTCACGTCATTTATCGTAAACAATGATTTCGTTTCGAGATCATCGCCTCTTTTGATACTTTGATATAGCATTGGATAAGGGGGATGATGATTAAGGGGGAGAGGAACTTAATTTTAATACAATGGACCCACTAAAAATACCACGAGGCTCCCATTCTTCGTAACCTTTCTGTTATGAAACGCACTCGTTGTGCAATCCCGAGCACACACACGCGTTCCCGTCACTTGATTCGTGTGGCACCCTCTCCTCCACTTCAATCAACGCTGTGATATGCGCTTTTATTATTCTTTAACTTGTGATTAGTGTTGACTCATACGCAACACAAGTGGATCATTGGAAGGCAATTATTCTGAAAGCGAAAACTCACATAACAAAACTATCTTTTGGCCAGATCACACCAACAATATGAAGCTTCTCAATTTTCCGCAGGTTTGGCAGAGGCCAGCTGCACTTAGGCTTCTCCGTTGCATAATTTTTTGTTTGACAATATTCTCAATTTCTCTGTTAATTTTTTTGTCCTCCCTCTTGCATCACGTAATCATAGCAGTAATGAGTTTCATGATTGAAGTAATCTTGGCCCATGTGTTTGGCTTAATCCTTTGCTTTGAATTTTTGTCAAACATTGGTTTCAAATTTTACATAAAAATTTTTAATCAATTCAATTACCAACTCTATTCTAGTACACAAGTGTGCAATCACAGTGAAAAATCTTGAAGAAAATCGCAGCAATAACAAACACGACGCACTACTGTGTGTCTCACATTACGACAACTGAATCTCATACAGACAGTCCAAGTATTCAAGCTGTCTCTTCCCGATTGTCGTGAACAATCGTAGAAAAAATGTGATATGATAGTTTGATGAATTCTCAATTATTGTGGACCTTTTTACAGCGTAATGATTGTATCACATGCGATGCAATTCATAAAAAAATGACTGTGATACAGAAAATCATTATTTCTTTATAGGAAGACGAAGAAGAAGGATTCTCTTCGTAGAGCAGTTGTAGAGATCACATGCGTTATGACGTGATATGTATAATGTAATCTTACCCAAAACTATTTGATACTAATAATGATACGTTTCTAACGCTTATACACGAGCTCTACAAAAATACACGTAGTCTATGAGTTACATTTTGTCTGTGTCTCAATAACGAAAGTGCACGTAGGAACATGTTCAATTTGAAAGGAAAACTCATGTTTCTTTTTTTTCTCTAAAAAACTTACCTCGTGCTCCGGCTACACGCGCGAATACTTCCATAGATTAGAATAAAAATAATTTTAGATTTTTTTTGTCCACCTCACCTTTTTTGCTATTGGATTCTTACTTTGTGTAGCGTACAATTCCTGTCTTTTGTTGTGATGTGGTGCTCATGCGTTAACGCACTTCTCACCCAATTTTCTTAGTAAACTTGTGAATTATTGGTCTTTACAATTTTTGCGACTGAAATCATACACAAAGTCAGTCAGAAAAAAATATTCATTAGACCTCTCCCTTTCTCTCCCTAGTCATTTTAGTGAACTATAATAATATCCTGCTTTTACAAAATATGTGTTGGATATTGTAAAAAAGTTAATTTACTTTAGACATAAACGTACTCCTCATTCATGCTCCTCACACACTGACTTGAAGCAAGGAGGAAAGTCTTGTGCAATATAACAAGCCAAAAAAAACACTGCACACACAACGCACACTCTGTTTGCTCTTCAAAGAAAAAAAATAGATGAAGCGTTACACAATGGAATCGTTAGTTTTGCTAAAAGACGATGAAACGAAACGCACGACACGAGTTTCTCCCTGTCTCTCTTTGGGTGGAAAAACTGTATTGCACACTCTGCACGAAATCTTTTATGATTGTCATCCGCTTTTCCTCTGACCGTTGCACATTTTTTCTAGAAAAAAAAACGCGATTGAATTCTTATATATACACTACACAAGTTTGTACACTATGCCAATATTTTACGTAGGTATGCGTTGTAGGTGGGTGTATCGATGAAATGTGATGATTGGAGGGATGATGCACTCTGATAAAATAACACACAAGACCATCTTCAAATGTTATTATTACGCTGTTTACTCACATTAATTCAATAGTGATGGCCCCATTTTTCGCTTCAAATGTGTGCAGTCATATTAACAAAGTACGTGCCTATCGGTCTTATCTTTGAGCCTTTTCATGAAATACTATAGATTGGAGTGTGCGCTGGGCGCTGCGATTTTCGAAAATTCGATATGAATGATGAAGGGATAAACGAGTGCACGAACTTCATAAACGCTGATAGAGGTGATAGAGGCGAGCGTGAGTACGTAGAAGCTCGTAACAATGCATCCATCCACCGAAGAAACACCTAGTTGTATCTATATTGTGCATCAAAGGAGATAATCAGAGTTTCTTTCAGGCTACAGCAAATCGAAGTAATGGGAGATGTTATTTTGTGTAGAAAAAGACTTGAATGAGCATGACGGTCATGATTATGTATTTAAATTGTTGGCAAAATATTCTTGTTACCACACTTCAAGACTGGGGATACATACACGCCTTCAAGAGTGCTGACAACGAAGAAAATAAATGTTCACAACGGACTTATGGTCAACAACAATTGTGTTTTGATTGAGGGAAGCTCAGTTTCTGAGCGTGTTCATAAAATGAATTGAATATTTTTTACACATTTTATTTAGCCTTAGCAATACTAGCAGTTAGCTCTACTTTCTACAAATATTATTGTATCCCATTTACTCACTCTGACGAGTTTGTAAATTGTTTTCTTTTTACAAACTTTTTGTGTATTTGTACTTGGAATTTGTGATTGACAAAAATATACACATCAAATATCCAATGTTAGGTTAAGCCAGTGGATATGGGGCACCCAACCCAACTACCCATTTTTTAAAAATAACAATGCCACACACTGACGTATGGGATGGTGTTCTGAAATAAATTAGAAAATCTCATTTCTCTGTTGTCGGCATCTTTAGAAAAGGAGGATGCTGAAGACGTGTAGTATGAGAAATCGCATATTGAAGGATACACTTTGACAGTGAAGCATTACAACGTAATACATTTATTGCCTCACTTACAAGAAAGAGAGAGAATTAGAAGCAGGACAGTCGACGCTGAGGGGTCTATTTTGAAATATTTCGCCAAAAAGTGACTACTTAACGACAGTTATTACATTTTCGACAATTTCAAATAATATCCTATTGTCTCAACCACACACCAAACCAAAGGTGGATGACGGTATGAAAGTATAGCAAAAGAGGAAAAAAAACGTGGATGAGATGGGAATCACGTAATTTGGCTCAAGTACAGGCCAGCCTTTGAGCTAATTTATTGAGAATTTCAGAGTGGAATAAGACGTGAGCCACTCACAGTCTTTTTAAAAATGCCATCCAACCTGGCGTGTGTACTTTGGTAAACATCGTTAAAATGAAATGGCAATGATCCACAAAAATATTCGATATTTCATCAAGTCTATGTTTACTGAATGTCAAACAATAATTGATTATTTTTCTTTAGCTTCTCAGGCGGTCGAAGTCTCCAACATCACTTGATTAACTTTTCTTATAAAAATTATCAAGTGTGAACTGACTTCACAGCAAAAAAAAATGTGCTAGAGGATTGAGAATTAATTTTTGTGAAAAAAATGTGTATTTCGTAAACAAAAAAAAACGCCACATGCCGATTTTTTAAGGATCCATGCAAAATACAGTGATAATCAAGAATTTTTTTCTGATGCAGATGACGCAGAGTTTGTCAGCAGAAGAGATGAAACACCCTATTTAGGCCATGCGCATGTTGTGTGCGTATGTATGTGGTGGAGAGATGTGAATCCCACTGACCTCATATTTGTCGAAACGAAAGTTAATTATAAACACATACTTTTTATGGCCACCACCAGAGTCAACAACACGACGACGTGTGAAACAAAACATTTGGAGCGTCTCTCTGTGACTAAAATGTAAGTTTTCATATAAGCTACAAGCGTATTAAACATTAGGATGAGTAACGACATTTCATTAAACGGTTTTTAAAGTTCAAACAAAACAGTCAAAACACCACCCATCAACCATTTGAATCTCTAGAAAATGTCGATATATTCAATGACAAACCGTTGACAATTTGTATGACTCTTGAGCAGCGTGCAAATGGTAAATTATGCAAATCAGACCTACGCACATGTTGTCATTTAAATGAGGTGAATATGCGTGCCATATGGGGATGTATGCATACATATCAAATTAGTTTTGTTCAGATTACTTTTTGGCTTGGAGGAAACCCTCATTTTGAGAAGAAAAATAATAATAAACATCCAAAAACTCATTAAATTTGCAGAAACCTCTATAAAGCGCACATAAAAAAGGGCGTCTGCCTATCTGTCTCGTTCTCCCGTCCATTTTTCAATACATCTCGTTATATGTTTCATTGAGAATTGATAGATGTAAGGCACAACATTAAAAGCTGTAGAAATGCTGTTAGGTGTGGTGTGCGTAGAGCTTACATACAAAAAAACGCTCAAAACTCGACATAGTGTATTTGCATGTACGTGGAGCAATTAACACGTCCGTCTTGTGTTTTGCCATTTTTTCTGTGCGTACCCTTTAAGACTTGACACTCGGTACAAGGCACGTTCTCTGAAACGCCTGCGTGCCTTCCGAGTCTCAGCATACTTTTTGCTGAAAAAATATATATGGCTAATTTCCGTATTCTTCTATACATTCTCATCTTATTAGTGGCTCCGAGCGCATTGTGCGATTCATTCAAGACGTTTGAGTCTAGAAATCAGCGAGTTGTATTATACATGACAACTGCAACCAAGCTTGCCATCTTCGATAATATTCATATCTTTCAACCCGAAACTATGTATTCGATCTTGACCACCTACATTCACCATTATCGTTCACTGACTTCAACTAAACTTGATAGCATCGCAGCATTGGGTTGACAACTCTAAATTCTCGTCATCGTATGATTTAAACTCAGGCGATACTCCAGCCAGTTGCCATGAATGACTCGAGGTCCTTGGCTCCTGCTTCCACACTTATCAGTCTGGTTCATACTCACATTGTCCCACCCCGATAAGCTTCCACAACCTTTCACTCTGCCTCGTTCTATATGTGCTCAACCGTACAAATACTAGAGTGACTAGAGGCAAATTTTCCTTCCCAAATGCACACAAGTAACGACAAATATTTTGCTGTAAGGTTAAATAGCGGTCAACAAGTGTGACAAAATTTACGAACAACAACGCCATTGCTACTCACCCAGAGTCAAGGGATGGTCCCTCTAAATTCGCTTGTAGGGTCTGTCTCGCCGTGTAATTGTGTGCTTCACACAACGTCGATTGTGAAGGAGTACAAATCGGCTATGTAGTCAACTAAAAAGTAATCAGATCAATTCGTCACCGAACCGTTGTACATAGTACCATTATTGCAGGCAAGTCATTCAAATTGCACTCAAACACTTCACCGATACACACGTTCCTCGAGACTAAACTTCAAATCCAATCAAAATAGTGCACACGACATTGACAGAGGAGGATTTTACTTGAAGGCAATGACAGCTCTCGAATGTCAGCTGGAGACACCATGGAAGGCAATGTTACTCGCTGTCATAGATTCAAAATAAAAAACACATCGATATGCAGAGACATACACCCTCTGCATTTGCCGAGTGCGCAACTGAGTCGAAGCGAAGGCAACGTGTGCAAACCCCAACAACAGGGTGAACTGTGTTCGACTCAACAAATAGCCAATGACGAAGCTTGTCTTTGCTTCACAATTTTTTTGACTTCACCAGAAGCGTCACTTTGAAATGACTACTGCCGTTTCCACGAATTCACAACTTCACTTATAGTACTCAAAAAAGAGACAAATTTCTGAGCACAAATCACCACAGAAACAAACCGTAATTTTCTCCTCTTATATGACAGTAAGTAGTATGAATGTTGATGAAGTAGACATGCTAAAAACCCACTTCAGTACTGCAAACCAAGAATTACGTTTCTTTCTTATTGATTTGTGTGGTAATCAGATCAATGGTTTTTGAGTGGTAAGGCCACGCACCTTGTTTTCTTTTTAATGGGAGTACGGCAGCACACTACTGGAGTTGAGGCATGTGTCTTGTCAACTATATTTTTTTATTAACTTCAGATCAAGCCCGTTTGAATGAGCCTTTGTTCACCATGACCATGTAGGTATTTGGCAGCGGGGCGAAAAGTGGAGGAGTATATATAACATATAGTAACGGCGACCAAGTCACTTTGGCTGTCGACCGACAAACATATACACCAAGACTACTAAAAGACACTAACTAAAAGAAAAGTAAAACGACGACACGACGCGAGACGTGAAAAGGACAGTGTGCGAAAAAAAGTATATTTCTGCAAAATCTTAAGAGTCGACTTGTTCCTTCGCTAGGATATAGCGAGTGAATGAGTGACTTCTCTGTTGCGCTTGTGTTTAGTTGTGCTTCACTTGCACAAAGACGAGAGCATGAGGAGCATGTTGCATGCGTCTTCTTATGGCTCATTCATTTTTATATTTTCTATTTAGACGCAAGTGACCGATTCACCTAGGAATCATATCATATGTAGTTATTTTGTGTGCTGATGTGAGTTTAAAACGAAAAGTTTGTAGGAGCACCATTTACTCTGCATATCCAACAATGTGCGTTTATAGCAGCACGATTTTTGAACAATGGCCGCTGCTATAGTTAAGTCAAGATGATCGCTTTAGTACAAAGCGAAGCTTTTACTTTACATTGCTCTTCTGCTCTGTCTTCAATTCATTGTGACTGACGATAGATATGAGGATAAATGGTGTAATGAGTCGTCATTTGATTGTGCATATTTAGTGGTGATTTTGAGAGTCTTTTTAGCGAATAAATATTTTTTCTAAGGTTGGCTTTGCATCGCATACTTCTCATGAGAACTAAACAGAATTTACTGACTTAAAAATAAGCTCCTTTTAATTCGAGTTGACAGAATGCATAAAGTACAACAGGTACTAGAGATCAAAATAATGTATCCATAGCGACTTACATCCTGCACATATATAATACAATATTCGTACAATGCGACTAACTAGAATACAAAGTTGCTCTTTCAAATTTCGCCATTATCCACAATCGGTTTTCTAGCGTGCACAATTTAATATGACAATAAGATGTTTACTTGGCGTTTGTAGCACTATTATGGCATATCATATCGAGCTTAACTAAGCATCCTTTCAAGTTTATCACCTCGTAGCAGCAGTATGGTCAAGAGGACATTAAGCGAAGAATTGAAAAGAAGTCTTCCACAATATTTCGAGTGCTATGTATGTATGTCATTTTTCACGATTTTGGAGGATACTGTGGATTAGCAAAAGTAGAAATGTGTGACGGGCAAATAAAAAAAGATGAGATGCACAATTTCTGACAATTTATGTTGTGACGAATGCCGACAAGTATGAGCGCACATGAGTAAAGCAGAGAGTCATGTAAAACATGCACCTACTTTTAGCTACAGACAAATAAGCAAGAGTTTACCGGCTAATCGGTTATTTCGGCATTGTTACAGGCAGTTTATTTCACTTACGCTAAGCTACTTTCAACTACAATGGCTGAGTCTGTTGACCGGCCTCAAATAGATGTGAGCACGAGATGTTATTCAGATAAGATATTCGGTTCACAGGGCAAATGCGAACCGCACCGCCCTCTTCTGAAAACAAGTTCGTATGTTGCCACCAACAACGGAGGATATTTCCTTCCTATTACTAACAAAAACCCATCCGCATCAATTCATCAATTTGCAAATTGGTAAAGCTTTTTGATTAGGTCTGAATTTTTCTTTCGTTGGGAAAAGAGATGCGGTTTGTGAAAGGGGTACGCTTGCTTGTTTTCAACAATTGCAGTTTGCACATATCACTGGTATTTCAGATCTTGTTTTCCCTATCATTTTTGGGCGAAAATGCACGTTTTGAAATAAAAATGCAAAAAAGTGTGTAAAAGCGTAAGCGTTGGAAAAACGACTACTCTATTGTGTTTACGTGAGCATGTATATGAAGGGAGACCGGTAATCGAAGACACTCATAGGACGCCTAAAAGTGGTACACTCTCCTCAACTTCACTGCTCCTGATGACGAGCCAATCTTTTCTCTTTTATTTTGTCTAGGTGCTGCTACGGAACACCTGCATTTATATACTACAAAGGCTCACGTTAACTGATGATGAAGATGATACTAATATACATAGGAATACAAATAGAGCAAAAGTTAATAACATCAGCATTGATCATATCAAAGGATGAGGTGATGTATGCACCTCACACTCATCCGCCTATGCAATACAAGACTTGATAATCTTGCGTTTTTTTTGTCAAAATGAGATTTTTTAAAAGAGCTTTTTGAAAGATATGCATGCTGTACGCTTATATGATCAGTTGCAATGTATGAATTTTTTTAGGTATCTGCACGGAGTAGCGTTTTAAAACGTTGATTAAACTTTAAAACTTGGTTTTTGCATCACGACCAGCTCTGAGTCGAACCTTTGACAAGGACCATGTTGATCGGTGCAGGTGAGGTAGGTAGATCGATGGGGATGTGGAGAATCTTGTTTCACCGGTTTCCACACTGTGTCATTAGGCCAAGAGCAGCGAGTATGTGTGACAGATAAACCTGGGTTGAAGCTCTAATTGCATGACGACGATTCCTCGTTGCTGATGCAAAGTGGTGGAAATATAACATCCCTCATACATTTGAAACTTTTTCTCACCACGACGACGGAAAATCTGTGTGCTTTGATGAAATACAAGAAAAAACGAAAAAGAAATGGAAATTGATAGGGTCACAATGTTGCTCATTTCAACGGGTGATGATCGTGTAGTAGATGTATTGTGATGACGATGCGCCGCGAATAAATAGCTCACTGAAAGTGGAAATTAGTGAAAAAATTGTGTGCATCAAAGGAAGGGCTCGTGAAAACAAGACAAAGGTCTTGTCTAGTGGCCCAAGACCAGACTTAAATTGAATAAATGGATGTACGTACATTGTTCTGGTTTTTCTCTTTCAATGCGATTTTGGCTCTCAAGCCCGCTTTTGGGGGTTCCCATTCCTTTTCATTTCAATGCAAAACTTGTCTCTGCCACTTTTTTTTATGTTCAGCGAGAAACAGTTTTTTTCTTTCGAGCGCAAAAGTGGAAAATGCAACTCCTTGAACCGCTCACAAATCCGGTGAGGAGGTTTGTGTACGAGAAGAACGACACCTTGTTAAAAAGAAATTACTTTTGCTCTCAGAATAAAAGTAATTGCTTGAACAACCTGAACTACTTTCGTTTCGGCCGAAGATAACAACAAAAATGTTTGAGGAAAATCTGAAAAAAGCTAATCAATTACCAAGTGATTATGCAAACCCCTTTTTGTCTTCATTACCAGAGTAAGGGATTTATTGTGTGTAGGACATGCGTGAATGAGAATTACCGTAAGTCAGTATGCAGATGTTTGAGCAATTAAAATTAAAAGTACAATTACACTAGCTGTCGGAACTACACGAAATTTGGGGATTGTGTGCAGTGTGTAGCCCTGTCACAAAAACAAATTGAGCAATATGTGTTTGTGTCAGAGAGGAGATTGTGCAGACATGGTTTGTCTCCTCACAAACCAACGTTTACCAGATTACGCAGATTTTGAGATCAGCAGGATGTTCTGATCACAATGCTAATCACGACTAGCTCAACGTGATCTGATGGATCTCGTGTTTTTAATTGTTTTCCTTCACCACGGTTGCCGTTACACCTGTATAAACGTTTGATCTCTGCTTTTATTTTACGCAAATTGAAATTTACGTGAGGATGTTATGTTTGTAGCCAAATGAAATTAATCTTTTCGATGTAGGGCGCGTACATGACTAACGTCAGTCTTGTCAATTAATTTGTTTTAATAATTTAGTTTAATTTATACTTGACTCAGTTTCGATGCAATTTCAAAAGCACATCGCAATAGTTTGCTTGATATTTTAAAGTAAAACATGAAGGTCACCATTGTATTTTTGATATCCTCAACTGCATAAACTGTATCATTCATATCGTCATTGATTCTATCACATTGCTTTATCTTTGTCTGCCAAGGCACCCACAAAACCTCAATCCTCTAACCACAATGTGCAAAAAGTAGTAGTGGCCAAATGACTGCAATTTTCACTTTCTGACGAAGTCACACACGGAAGCGGAAAAGCATTTTTGAACTAACCCATGAAGTCAACCCTTTTGATGAAGATGCAAGTGAACAGTGAGAAGAAGATGACATCTTCTTAGGACAAAAAATTGGTTCACATTTTTCGGCTCTTGTATCGCCAACCATCAAGGATAATGCAGGTTAAAATGAAAAGTGAGCGTTTTACTGGTATCAAGATCACGTCTCTAGATTGATGGCTTGGGAATCAAAGTACACGAATAATATGCACCATGTTGTTGCAAATTGCAATTTCAAAGAGGTCCTCTCTCGTGTGAGTATCCACGATCTGACATTCATTGATGACTCGTTCAGTGAAAATGGCACATATATAAAGGAGTGACTTGTGTGAGCCATTGTTATTTCTTGCATTAAAACTGGCATCTTCACATGCGCGATAATCTGTCACGTCCTCCAAACATTGCGATTGCAGACGTAGTAGCTTTACTTTTGCACGGAGGTTTATAGCAGTGACAAGAAATAGTACTACAACGCTATTCGCACGGTTTGTAAGTGTGCATTTTCGAACTTTTTTTCACTTCAACTGGACTGACAAGTTTGCTCTTTTTCAGGTTTTTCTGAGACCATGCAATCTACTGCTATTTATCAGAGAGAAAGAATAAAAGACGGTTTTAATGTTATGTCGTGGTGAAATCAGGTTTTTAATGCGGTGTAATGTTGCTTTTACTCGTAATTTTTATGCATCCCAATGAAATCGATTCATGATGCACATTTTTTTAGATAGAGTGGTGTGGAATCACTCTCGACGGTGAGTGCGCAAAAAACATATGCTTATCTTTTTGTTGTTGCTTTAACACTTAAAGATTCAGCTCGGAAGTTGGCCTGATCATGATGGGAATTATCGTACATAAATAAAATCCCTTCATATTGTCATGCATGCCGTGTGATGCTTGTGTCAAATTATACTTTTATTTTATTTATTCTTATATTTTAATTATTATAATAATATTTTAATATTATACATCTTATTATATTTTTATTATAATTTATTTATTATAGACGGTATTTTATAGTCTTAAAGACAAGGACAGAATAAGTTCAGGAGCTCAAAACTTCAAACTGGGGTATTGTGAAACATTATTCAACAGATATGATTACAAAAGGCATTTTTGAACACTTTCGGACAGCCCCGGCCAACTGTACATATTTGCCACTGTCCAAAACCTCAGGGTGGGAATTTTTTAACCCTGTTCTTGTACTGATGCCCACCTCAGAGAATTATCGAAGGAATTTTGGTTAGAAAGGGATTTAAAAGTTTAGAAAAATTTGAAATCAAAACCATTTCCAGCTCATTCTATTTGCATTTGATAATAAAAGTTGGTTGTCTTCCCTGGTTTCACGGATCAAGATGTTTCTTCGACAAGTGTCAGGCGATCAATGTAGACGATAGAAGTTAGGAATTCCGTAGGATAGTCTGAAAACTCGCTCTCTCTAATTTTTCTTTTAGCTTATGAACTCTTGATAAAAACCGTAACTAACGCCCCTGGGATCTACCGGTATATAGCCCTCAACTAGTGTGCAAAAGCAGCAGAAATCTTGGCGTGTGAATGTTCTGATGCTCGCTGACGTCTCGTGAGATTTGTATCTCTGTTTGGCTATGCATTTTTGTCACATTGTCTACTCCCGTTTGTACCATGCGTTCCTTTAACAGAACTTCTGAGTTGCCAGTTTCGTGCAGCAACGTCCGTGAAAGTTCATGGATAAATCAACTATGATTCACAAGTTGCAAACATCTTGTTAAAAATTCGGTTTTATTTTGTTGACATTTCACACCTTGACCACAAAAAGAATCCATTTCTTGTTATCAAAGGATATGATTTACAGTTTTTGTCAATCCAGCAAATAACTGATGATGTACTTTCTTAATAATTACGGCGTACCGAAAAATTCGCTTGTATGCATGAGGTTGACCTAATATATTATTATTATTATTATCAATAGGAAATTAGTTTTGAGTTCTTCTCTCCAATGGGACTCAGTAATGTCGGGCTGGGTTAGGCCCTTAAAATTGACAGTCTGTTTCCTTACTCTGAAATTCGAACAAGATCTAGTCTTAAGCCTTATACAGCAGGAGAATACATTTTACTACTACACACTATTAGTAAACGCGGAGTACACAACGAGTATATTATGTACAACTCTTTCTCGGAAATAGAGGGGTGGGATTTTATAACTGAAAATCCGCAGCATCCTTCACAAAAGTTGCAAACCGTACAGTCGTACATTCATAGTGTACTTCGTAACGAAATGTTTTTTGTGTCACAAACATAAAATCGCTTTTGTATTATTGAGATACCTTAAAAACGCTCCAGCAAAGTACACAGTTCTTACATCACGCCTAAAAACCAATGATTATTAAAATAGTAACACAATACGAGTCTGACATGACTCTTTGACTTGGATGATGAGTAATTCATTTACAATATATTCGTAGCCAGCACCTGTGCAAAAAACGGCACGCGCAGAAGCTAATACATATATTTTGCTGCTTTGAGCTAATGAGAACAAAACGACATCAAGCTTGACGTTTTTTGAATTGACAAAATTTACATTCAACTGGAAACGTCGAAAAATGGATTTATTATTGCCATAGCCGCCTGTTCCAACTTGAGGAAGTGTTTGCACCACTTACGGGTTGTCTTGAATTATGCGTCTGAGTTCATTCACATTCTCAATAACATGTTACGAAATAATTACCTTACTATATATCACATACAAAGTATATCTCCATCTGAAACAGTCGTCGTTTTTTTTACTTACATTTTAATTCATTTCAAAATCCTCTCTCCTTCCGTTCAAATCTGCCTAAAGTCGACCACGCATTTACAAAGTTTATACAATGGCATTATGGGATTGTAGGATGTTGCCTTTTTACGAAATTGCAAACTTAAACACGCTAGCAGGCATTCAGCGTGATGCGTTGAATCACAGCAGCGACAAATTGTCAAACTCGGGATCGCTGCAAAAACGCTGTAAATACCTACCCGGCGCGTCCGTACTTCAAAAACTCACTACACACTACACGTGAGATATTTTTTGAAAGGGCAAAGATTGTGGCTAATTTGGCTTATTAGTAGTATGTCTTTGAACACAACTTGCACCGTCCAAAGGACCATTCGTAATTACACGAAATGTTTCTCATGACTTTTGTCTCTGGACGCAATCCCTCCGCATTTCAACGATCTTACACAAGTACTCTGAAGTGAGTTGAGTGAGAAAAACATTAACTCTTCATCCAGACTTATCCTATATTTTTTTTTTAAAAAAACCTTCTCGAGTCGAAATACAAAAACTTTCCAAAAAAACACACGACGCGCGACACCTGTCGGTGCGAGGTCGACAAAGGCCGAGAAAGTTTCACACTTCTTCAAGAGTTGCTACAATTTCAACTTGCCTAACCACACTACATTATTATATATTTCCACGATATAAAACCCTAATCAATCTTAATTCTAGAAAAAAAAAGAGTCACTCACAATCAGTAAAACATGATCGTCTTAATCATAATCTTAGCCAGCAGAATGATAATAATAATGTTTTTTACACAAAGAACCTGCAAAGTGTAACTACACAAAATTTTGATTAACGATGTATACAAGAGACCTATCTACAATAGAAATGGAGTCAGGCGTTGTTGAATGCAAGGAAACACTTGAGTACCTTCCAATGAGACTCGTCCTGCTGCGATAACCGTAATATACTTGAGAAAGGCATGTGCACTATAAGATTATGTACTTAGGTAATTAGCGAGATTTTTGAGGTGCGTTACGTTTCAGTTCAGTACAAGTATTTGAAACTCTGCCTTCCACATTCTTTTCCTAAACTCAACTACCTCTCGTCTTCCATAAAAAACGAGAGTATACGCTGAATTCAGCGTAGAAACCGAGTCCTGTGACGAAGTACATCGTACCCATCCACAAATTAGGATGCATCCAAGAACAAACAGAATGAGAGCTTTACAAACTACAGCAATACAAATCGTATAAATCTGGCGTGATCATTAAAACTGTGACGTAATCTGACATGAGTTCTTTTCAGCACTTGTCTTTGTTGCAGAGGCAGTTTTCAGTGTAGTTGTTGTAAACGAGAATCAGTGCAAACTCATCTCAGGAGTCTTACAAGGGTTTAGGCCAGTTTGGAAGCCGTTATGATCATCAGTAATAGTTTAACGAGACGGGCTTTGTCAGTATTGCTATGATTGAGTTGTGGTGGATTTTTCCTCTTTCACTTTTCCATTCTAACTACATATTATTATGATATAACACTTGACATTGGAATACTCACATCAGGTAATGATGATTATAAACTTAAATCAGACTCATCATACATACATTTACAAAGTGAATAAACAACTTCTCGTAGAGCAACCCACCCTCCAAAAGAAAGAGAGAAAAAAACGAAATAAAATGCGTGATTGAATGGTTGATTCCCAGTATCAACAATTGGCAATCTACGAAAAAATAATGATTGAATATATTAAAACACTGCAGAATAGCAGTGTAAACTTTGTTTAAAGCTTGTAACACTCGGAGTCGTTAAAATTTCCTTCTTCCCGTTCACAAAATAGTAAAAATAATATCAGAAACCTACTAATGTGTATATTCTCATGTCTCTATACAGTCGTTAAGATGCTAAAAAGCCAGAACTCGAAGTCACTGATTTCCGACGAAGGGATGAGAAAAATTTAGTGGAGGGTCTTCGTTGAGATTTTAACCTCAAACTAAAAGATTTTGACGCGGGGTTGTCCTCAATGTCGATGTTCATGGGATGCAAGTTTTTCTCCGATATCAAATTATTGATGACTGCGTTACTCCCGTTGACGAGCTCCTTTGTCGACGCCTGCGCTGAGTTGCTTTCCTTCACTTTCTTTGACTTTTTCAGGCCCAGACCGTTGGAAGGGAGGCGCATCAGTTTTGAGATCGACTTGAAAAGCGACAGTTTCTCAGAAGTTGACGAGCACTCCTCCACCGTGGAGGTGGGAGACTTTTCGGGAGTTTTATTATTCAGTAGTTGAATGTTCGGCTCGGACGTTTGGGTTTGGAGGTCAACCGTCCCTTTCCCAGTGTCATGCACCAGCTCCCACTGCTCCCCAATCGACTCTACGGGTGGTGGTGAGTGGTGCACATTACCGTTATTGCATGGGACTTTGATCAAGTCGGGTTCTTCTTTCGGGAGCTTCTTCCTTTGCAATTCCTACCAAAACAGAAATCATAATCCGACATGCTCGCTACAACACGTAGGTATTCCAGGACTTGTCAAATAGGTTATTTGTGGTCTGATAAAAAAGATGAGAAGGATGGGAAAAACTGAGACATGTACAAAAAATCATGCATGTCTCGTTTATATAAAAAATGTTGATAAATAAAGTGTACAAAATAGTAATCAGTGGAGAAAAGTAAGAGTTAATTAAATCTGTGCTTACAACTATTCATGATCACAACAATGGAAGTTGGTATAGAGCGAGGTAGCTGAATTATGGTACAATTGATGAAGGAAACGTTTCGAGAGATTTTTTGGAGGCTGTGTGTCTCGTACTACTACGCCTGACTTGGCGGAATGTTATACTAGAATACAAAGAGATTTAAACAAATGCGCGTGTTGAACGTGAGAACGTTCCTCAAGAGGTTCTGTTTTTCACCTGCAGAAAATAAAGATTGTGGTTTACAAGGGAAGAATGGTTTTCATTAATTCACTCGCAAGAATCACATCTATACAAACCTACGAGAGTATCAACATACATAATATGTGTAATATATAAATAGTAGCAACGATCGGGACACGTAATATTGAAAGCATGAGGAAGAAAGTTCCCAGAAAGAGATATAAAGAGAGCCTCATTTGCATCATTCGTATCCAGCCTTCACCTGCATTCCGAAAGTATTTGTCAAGCTACTCGTCATTTCTATGTATAGCATAGCCATTTGACCAACTTCCACTGCCTTTCATTGTGACATGGACACTAGTTAGTGGTTCAAACAGACAACTGTCATGCTGTCAATGACATAGCGTGTGCTTGAGCAAGTGTCATGCACTCAGAGTAATGTACAAGTGGACAAAAGAGTTCCATGCAAACTTAAGGTAAAAATAATTCCCAAAAATAACTGTAAAATTGTAAATCAAAAATATTTTTTGCAAAAATAATGATAATCATGTGGAATATCATGCATTATTCCCAAGGCAGCCGCAACCGTTTTGCTGTATTATAAAAAACTACGTGCACCCGATACAAATGTGGCAGGCAAGATCAAGAGTAAATGAGAAAGCAGAAAATACAAGGATAGAATGTGATCATGCAGTAGTTGGCATCGTCGTTGCAGAAACGGAGTTGAAATGTCGCTTTTATTTATAAGAAATTCGATAAGTTTCAAAACGTAGAATGACTATATATATATATACAAATGAGTCGAATGTACTGTTTAGAAATATTCCGCTCCGTGAGACCGAAAAATGTTCCCAAATTAAAGTCTGGTTTGGAAGTTTTGAAATGTTTGTCGATCTAGAGAGATTATCTGTTGGCATGTCCAGTGCTTTGCATCCTATTAATTAGCTTTTAGAAACTTAATCGCCTCGGGCCTAAGCTGATTGAAGGAAAGCATTGCGTACAGCAACCAAATAACCATCCCAAAATACAATTATTAAAACGGAAATGATGCTGGTTTCATTGAGAAGATTTGACAAGATCCAAAACTGTGAGTAAACGGCATAGCAGACGCGTAGTTAACACAGTATTACATGCGTGAGCATCTACTTTAAAATACGTATATTAAAAATTCCACTTTTTGAAATTGAAACCAATTGTTGAATCCTTCATTATAATCTCAAGGCGACCCCCTCTCCCCCGCAAAAAAAAACCTTAGCTGAATAATTTCGGTCTCAGTCAGCGTTTACCATGTCATTTATTTACATGTGTATTACGTATATTCGTACAAGGTTATCCGTTGATTCAATTCGAGGAGACGACAAAATAAAAAGCTCGCTTTGTGTAAATTGTGCGTCTATTAAAAGCATCCGTACAAAACTGTGCAAACAGCAGCAGTGTGTATAAAGCAATTACATAATATTTTGGTTAGTTTGGATACATTAGTTCGTGCTACTTCATAAACTAGTGGTTTACATCTGAATTGAGCGACGTAAACGTTCTGAAAAATTTAAGCTCTACATCAATCTACTATTCAACTAGAACGAACGTGTGCATACACATGCTCCATGCAAGTGGCTACAACCTATGAAAAAGTAGCATGACAAAACAGGGGAGAAAAAGAAGAGAGAGAGAGAGAAAAATCAGTGAAACAAAGAATTAAAAGTTATGAAAATGTTGTTGATACATATCATAGTTGTTGTTCTTATAGCTAAGATTGTGAAAATAGTATTTGTAATCGTCAAGGGTGTACAATTTTGTAGGCATTCCTACCTCGTCACTAGATTTAGAACTTTCCAGTCTATTTGCTGACATAGGGGCTTTTCTTGCATTAAAATTCCGTGTTTCCTCAAACTCCATTGGCTCATACTGAGGTCCATTTGATCTCCCTTGCAAGGACCTCATTTGTCCAGTCCTTGACAATATAAACACGAAGATTAACAAAATATATATTATGATGATAAATACAGATCATGAAAAGCTTCAAAGCTCATCAGTTTCGTTTGTTTTGTGATCTGGGAACAAACGCAGAATAATAAATATATATATATATATAAATCTGCAGCTAAAATCAAACAGAGACGAAAAATATTAACAACAAATTCAAAACTAAATTGCAACAAAATCATACTCCTCAACAAAAATCATCAAATAAAAACAAATGGAAATTCATCGCCGTTCATACAACTCCTGTCTTTTCAACCTGACTTACCACATATTCGTGGACAAAATACTAGTCATGTTTTGGAGAAAAGCTATTTTGAAATGGTTACGTTAAATCTCTGTATCACTAAAAGAAGGACAAAACGGAGATCTTGTAGCTAACTTGCGTACGTGTTTGTAAGTAAAACTGAGAAATCTATTACGAAATAAGTCAGACTTGTTACTCAAAAGTGACTTGTGTATCAGAACAATATACATACATTCTACAAAGCATCGCTGACTTTTTTTTAAAAAAAATTTCAGTTGAGAGACTAACGCTGTACGTATCGTGCATAATATCAATTACGCCAACCAGAAAAAAAAACTTGACATATTTGTGTAGTACAATAAGTTGAACTCAGAAAACGCACTGTCAAACCTCAACCTTGACACAGCTCTCAACTACTGATAAAAAGTTGGACTAAATGTTAATTGCGTTTATATAAATACAGTTAGACGTACACTTAAGTACAAGATAAAGCCACTATTTGTCTACAGCGTTGAAAAACATGATCGCATTTCAAACACAAGTATAAACAATAATACGGATACGATCACAAACACATGCGGAGGGAGAACATCGCTTTTCTGTTCAAGTTGAAAGGAGAAGGAAATGTTCGAAGGGGAATAGCTAAACTTTCCAACAAAATAATTAAGAAACCAAGGTTAATATGAAGTTGTCTCTGTCTAGTTCTCATGCGACAACATCCGAATGCGCTTCTCCATGTTACTGCTTTGGAAACTGACACTCGCACACTTTCTCAAGGGATAATTAACCGCAGCTCGGGTTGACTCTAACCTGCCAGCAGCTCGGAACGTGACGCGACGATCTTTGGCTGACATCATCTCTGAGGCATCTCCTAATATGTCGTCTTCCCCATTCGACGAGTCCTTGCTCGACGACTCCCTATTGAAACCCCGCTCCCGGAGGCTCAACATGCTCTGAACCGATTTGGATCGAGCTATCGGCGTATGTATACTTCCAGTAGGACCAGAAACTGTTGTGAAACAAAAAATGGTAAAGCAACCCAGGAATTATATTATTTTGAATGGTGACTGTTGTCACAATTGACAGCACTGTACTCATTTATCTGTATATATACATCAGCAAAAGAAAAAAAAATCTCAATAGTGTCACACAACTGCTACCACAAAACGTGAAACGAACAATATCATTCATTTTAGTGAGTCACAAAAATCCTGTGATTGTCATATTTGTGTACTGTAAATATCATTGCCAGGTTGCAAACCTAATTACTGATGTAAGCCGTTACAAATCCAGAGAAGTGTACGGTTCTCTCTTCGCTTTTACAAAATACGATGCATTTTACAAAACGAGAGCATGCAGCAACACGAGAAAAAAGCTGTGTGTTACACGTACAAATTAGTTTGTGTATTGGAATCCCAAAAAATGAAGACAAGCAATCCTGAAGAAAGATAACGGAAGAATTTTTTAACATGCTGTGAAAAAAAAGTCGTACAGAAAACACAACAGTTACAAAGACATAGGAAAATAAAACAAAAAGAAAAAAAAATACACTCACAAACCGGACACACGATTATCATCATATTCCAAATTCCAAATTACGAAAATTTTACCTGCGACTTCGCAACAGTCTGCGAACTCTGTTGAGTTTTGATATGACTGAGTTTGGGAAATATTGGAGTGTCTCTCTCCAGAAATGTCGGGGGATTGAGAGGGTCGACACGAATCTCCCCCGAAGTTGGTGGATAGCTGAGATGAGTAGTCAGAGGATGAGGTTTGTTGCTGATAAGTGCGTGACGTGGGAGGAGAAGAGTAGGATGTTGGATTTTGCCCCGGGAACATCATGTATGCTGATGTGCTCACTAACTTATGCACTTGTATAAAGACAAACAATTACATTCCCCCCAAAACACGATAGAGAGTTTGTTAGCGAACATCGACGAGCATTTTCTCAGCTTAATAATCTACGTGTCAGTTAGTGTTTAGCAGCAGCAAGTTCCCTGGTTTACTATAAAAATTGCATACGAGTCATCTACATGATTCCCGATTTCATCCTTTCATCCCTGATTTTTAGCCTCATCTACTACTTTACTTTTTTGTAAAGAACCCTACAGCAAACTGTAAGCATTACAACAAGGCAGGCAAAACATCAACGTTTCCAATCCTCGCTATTGTGATAGTTATTGAAGCTATTCACATAATTTCACTAAACGTCAAACAATATCCGCAAACAAGTCACATCACCCTGATTCTCTAATATTGGCCTTGGTTAGTTCAGTTAGTTGACATACAATTAGAAACAAACTACACAAGACTGCATTCGCAATCAACTGAGATAACGGTATCGCACACAAACTGATCTGACCTTGAGAGACAGACATTGCAATGCAACAGTGACTGCTCGGTTGTTATATAAAAAACCAATAAACTTGGGTTGACGAAGCCAGCGCGCAGAAAAACGAGTTTATTATATAACTTACACGCAACTTAATACAACTGTGTGTACATGCAAATGCCTGAAAACATGTAATAATAATAATAATAATAATAATAATAATAATAACGTTAGTCAAACAGGAAAATATATATTATATGAAACGCTCAAAAAGTCTAGAAAGATCAACAAGGAAGACGTTGTCGAACAAACAAAATTTATGCACAATACTCAGTTTCTTTTTTTCTCTGACTTTCTGATCATCTCGTTTGAAATACGATCAATGATTGGAGCAGATTTATAGTACTTGTATGATCATCAATAAACGATACAAGTCTTCGTCTCACTGTCGTCTTCCGTACAAAAACACTGCTACGGTAATACACATAAATTTTTCTAATCTTCCTCAACCGTGTCGCTATCATCGTGACTCAAGTATTAACAATCAGCCATTCGAACCACTTTTAGTGTCCTCGTATGCAATTATATTATGCATACTGAAATTTGTAAACACCATCAAGGGAATGATATCACGAATCCTATTATTATTCTTTTTCGCATAACTCGTTCAAAACAGGAAACAAAGGGATGACTGACTACTGCGTCGTTTGTTTTCTTGAGATGTGCATAATAATACGCGTCAACACTAACTATATAAAATATCAGTGATACGTTCCGAAAGAAGCTTCGCTAAACACAACGAGAATGATAATAAGCGTTACACGTCTGGAGTCATGTACTAAACCCAACACACACGCATACACACACAGCACAACGATAATGGGGAAATTGAATGATTAAGGTGGTTCACAGGTCACACGGTTATTGTATGGAATCCAAATGAGGAACCATCAGTATCCCTCGCTTTGATGCGCTATAAAAATGCAAAATAACAGAAAAGCCCGTACAGAATTAGATCGTAAAAAATGAGAAGCAAAACAAGGAGAAAAGAAGCTCATAAAAAGTATACTATAATAAAAAAAAGTGTCAACAAGAAGATAATAGTCTCACTCAAAAAGACAAAAAATATACTTCCAAGATAAAAGAAATACTGAAGAAGCAGTTTAGTAACAGTATTAGTCCTTAACAACAAACTGAACATACAAAAAACAGAAATGGAGGAAGTCATTCCCGTACATGCGTGACGCAATGACATTGTGAAATTAATAACAACCCGAGTTTTATCGATGCTTAAAAACTGTCCTTTCAGACTTCATATTGCAAGCTTCCAAAAAAAATTCGTGTCCTGGAGCAACAAACGAAATGTAGGGGCTTGATCGTTACTCTTTCGCGCTTGCCCAACTTTCTCCCTTTGCTTTCTACTTGTAAGCAAATTTCACCCGTGATTAGTGCACTACAACTAAGCTAATAATATCTATGGTTATCACAGATGCTAGACAACGGGAATATAACTTGTGCTGTTTGCACACCTATTCGGCTTGTATATATTTGCAATTTATGTACATGATTTTTTTGCTAATATCATAGATTTGGTTGA
This sequence comes from Alloscopus bannaensis, assembly GCA_027743745.1. Taxonomy (NCBI): domain Eukaryota; kingdom Metazoa; phylum Arthropoda; class Collembola; order Entomobryomorpha; family Entomobryidae; genus Alloscopus; species Alloscopus bannaensis. The sequence continues at coordinate 13,690 of JAHZMW010004099.1, read as the reverse complement.
GACAAGTGTTCTAAAAAATCGAAACTTCTAATCCAATTCAGTAAACACACTATTGGATGTTGTGCTAATTACAGAGTCTTCAATGGCAAGCAATTTACCTGCAGAAGGACAGTATATGGAGCTAGCACCATCGTCGTCAATGTCGTCCTGACTGTTGCTCATGACGGAGCCGGTGCCTGAAACGTTAGGCGAAACAGACCGCTGGGTTAAAAAGGGGAAATATCCCTGAAGCAAAAAAACCTTAAAGAAAACGTTACCTAGGTAGGGATTCCCTCGGCCACCAGTCCTCAGGAGAATTTCCAAATGGGCAAGCCCTGGATTATTGACTATTGGAGACTTAACTAGCATCTCGATCTGTTTCCATCGATGCATTCGCTCTTGCAGTTCTTGAGTAACTTCCGTCAGCGCGGCTCTGTAAGTGAATCAACACAGCATCGGTTGTATTTCAGCTCGGCTCAGTATGACCTCCATTACAGAATTGAAACGGACGTAAATTGCTTCCCGCTGTAATTCATTCAGGGTGAACGTACCTGGCTTCAAGAATTGCCTTATCCACGTCGTCAATTGATCTGGCGTGGGTGGCAACAAACGCTCCCATTAAACTAGACCTCTTCTTCTTTAACTTATCGCACTGCAAAATGACAATTCCATGGCATGAATACATATCGGTCAACGTTCATCAAATTTACCAAACTGGACTTGCGAGTTACTTACGGCCTCCTTGGCTTGCTTCAACTGCTTCTCGGCAGCTTGACGCTTTTTACTGTGCGCTTTCGACTCCAGCTCGTATGTGAGTTGCAACCAGTGCGTCAGTGCGGGCGGAGGCACCCAACACTTGTCCTGCAACTCCACCTCCGCTCGTTGTAGCTCATTACGAAGTACCTGGAAAACAAACACAGGGTGTTGCAACCAACAAAGAAAGCCACCACGACATTCCCCAAAGAATATGAATCACTTTAGCAAAGGGAGATTGTCTCATTACAATAATTTCATCTTCCAACTCCTCACAGCAACTGGGCGACATTATACCATCGGAAATACCATCTGCCACCACCACCAACTCTGACCCCCGCAGACTCTTCACGCTGGCAACTCTTTGCATGTATGCACCTTTTGTACTTTTAGTCACAATCACACACTTCACCCTCCAGTGTCAAAGACACAACTACAGTTGTCCCCCAGACGTCGCACCAGTTTTATACAACACCCTCCGACTACTATGATTGAATGCAATGTAGTCATTGGAGAGAATTTACATTTGTCGTGTAAATCACAACTCTCGCAACGAATATTGATGACTACGGAGACAGTGCTACTTGAGTTAACATAATGCTAAACAGGAGGATTTTTTTGCAAGACTTGCGGCTTTGGTTGGAGTTCGCAAAATTATAAGCGTGTCATCTCCTATCGCCATGCATCATCATGTGGCAGTAATGGCAAATTTGAAAAAATCACTTACTACAACTTCTTCTCTCAGTTTTATCAGCTCATCATCGTCATCGGATGAGCTTCGATGCATAATCGCCTCCTTGTCGCGAATATGTTCATCTCTCGCTTGCTCCAACTCTTTCTGCAAAGTTAAAATAATACAAGAAATCAACGGTTATGAAAAGGTCTCTGATTCGTCTCAATGGAGAAAAACTCAACAAATATTTCCACGTGATTTTGTAATTTCACATTACTCACTTGTAAATCATGCAGCGTCTCTTCAGCCTTCATGAGCGCTTCCATGTCCTTGGTCATCCTGTTCAGATCCCGTACGGAGGACTTGTAGCGGCAGTACACCAAGTAGCAGACAGTCACAGCAACGACGAGCAGCGTCGTCAGAATGGCATCTTTGGTGTGATTGGTGTTATCTATGTTATTCCAGACAAAATTCACGGGCTCACTCACCATTTCAAGGATTTCTTTCTTTGAAGTGAAATTTTTTTTTTTTTTGCAAAACTCGAAGTTCACACTGTGCACTACTCCGACGGAGTAGCTTCGCTCAGTGTTTCAAATTACCTCTCGGTGGGCCAAATAACACGACGTCTTGGGCCTTCAAAGTGAGCTTCTGCCTTGTAATCACATCCTTAATGCCAAGGTTGGTGGTAAGGAAGTTGTGATGATTTACGGCAAGTCTGTAACAAAGTTGTCACAAAGAGATGTGTTTTCTCTCAACATCAAGAGTAACGGCAGCTTGTGTATATTATATTGCATACAAATCTTTCACGGCTCAACGGTCGGAGACGGAAAGCGGAAACTGTTCTGAAACGAAGATCATGGCGTTTGGGACAACTATTGAGAAATCTCTTGGTGCTCGTTTGTAATGCCAAAAAATGTCAATCAGCTTATTTCGAAAGTGAAGAAAACCCCTCAGAGAAAAAAGAGCATCATTAGTAGACTACTACGTAGACTTGTTGGTGGGGGTGTCACGGCTTTGTTTCCAACCACTTTACTACTCCACTACTTCAAAGCAAATGTGGTTCAAGCTGGCAAAAACCCCATTTGACTCTCTTTCCCAAAGTAAACATTTTTAATCACTTCAAATTTTCAGCATAACTTTGTCATCGAAACCTGTGCACATGTCGACAGTACTCGACAGGCTGGCATCCCTCATTCCGAACAGTTCAGTGATTTTACAACAAATCCCGGCTGGGCATCAAATTTCTCTTTAGTCGAAGAGGCGTGAAAGTATTGTGTTGTGTACATATTACCATGTAGACATTCATGTATCGATATATACATACATATGTACGTCTGTGTTAATTACATACAAACATATTCGACATGTATAAAAAATAGACATCCTTCCAAGATGTCGTATTGTACCTTGGCAAATATGTTCCATTGATTGAGAGTTGAACGAACTTCTCCTGATATTGAGGAAGACCCACAAACAGGCTGATCCATTCCACCGTCTGATCAACGGTCCAATTGTGAACCTCAGACTTCACCCAGGTTTCCCACAACTCTCTCACGGACACTTGATTGTCATTGTTCCTATGAAAGTTCTCCTGCCTCTTCTCGTAGTCTTTGTCGTACTTGAGCTCCTCCCGTAAAAACTAGGATTCATTCAAATATATTATTACAATTTCAATCATTATCACCAACAAAGTAAAGGCATATACGATGAAGTCGTAACGGTCATTGCTTGCTTTCAAAATGGGCGACACACACGTGAGCTCCAGAATAACGGTTCTTCTTTTTATTACTGAATTTCGACTCTCATAACTTTCAACTTGACTGGTGTTTATATGTATATCTAGTGTGATTCGTGTGATATACTGAGCGGAGAAGATCACACCCTGAAAAAAATGTCGTGATTTGCTACGGATATCGTCGCTAGAATTTTGTGTTGCGTCGGTAATCAAGCAAATAAATTCTTCTCTTTCTTTCTTTTCTCATATTCAACTTCCGCATCAAATGCTTTAAAATCCTTTCAGTATCCATGGTGAGAGATACTAAAACCATAACCCGCCCTTCTCACCGTCCTGGCACATTGCGATACATTGCTCCACACTCTCTCGTCGAGGTCAAGGATGGAAATAGAGACGGGAGATCCGTTGCAAAAAAAAATATCTATTCTTTTCACAAAACTTCATCAATTCGACAGAGATCTGCATCGGCGGATGTCACATCAAATAAAATGTTGCAAGATTCGATTCCCTTCTGACGCACATGCATTCTTTCAACCACACAAGGGATACGATAGTAATGGTGTGCATTAGCGAGAAAGAAAAGAAAATCGTTCAGTTTTCTTTCCTGTGAAACAAATGTTATCAGAAGGAACAAACACAAAGATATGAGAGCATGAATCCATAATACAGTGATCGGATGAAACACAATTGAGTGTTTTTCTTGGTTGGAACTAATCCAAACTCGCCATAAAACTCCCATTTCGTCGAGGAATATCACACAAGAAGTCAGAAAAAAGTTGGCATTTTTTATCTGACAATTCTATCGAGAATGGCACAGGCAGGGTATACACTTTTCTCATTTTTTTCTTGCAACTTAACTGCACACATAAAGGATAGTAATAATGATAGCGTGCCTTTTCACCGATCTAAATTCACCGTTTTCCAAACGCAGAAGACAATTTAATGTTTCTATGTATCGTTACCTCATTTGACTCGAACAAATCGATGTTGCCATTCTTATCATCGTCGAGTTGATGGTGGAGGGCATGGATGGCTTCCAATGCGAGCTTCTCATTCTCTGCGAGGGATGAACACCACGGCTCCGCATTCGGACAGACATCTGTAGACGAGGGGCACAATTTCCCAAACAAATGCAAAAAAGACAATAGACACCAAGTTATTAATGAAGTGTACAGGATTCGGAGGCAGTATCGTTGGTGCAGGGAAAGCGAAAAAGGAAAAAGCAAAGAGAGACGAGCTTACTACAAATAAACTAAATTGACAACACTGACACCATTCATTTTGCGATTAAAATGCATCACTACGGCAACATTACTGTAGAATTTTGACTACATCAACTTATCAAGCCCAAAACACTCATTACCGCACATTGAAACATATAGCTAAACTTTGAGACGCATACAACTAGACAGAAATGCATCACAATCTTCACGAGCTACAGAGAAGCAAGTTGAGTTTGCAGTGAACCCCAACAACCAAGAGTTTAAGCGTATCAAAAAGTCCAAGACGGTTTTATATCACTTGAGTGCATCCGGGTATCAAAAATTGACTCTATAATCAAATCAATTTCCATTCTACAATTGTGTCATCTCATCAACCCGTTCCATTTCCCTTGCGTGTAGGTATCATTTAGGTACGTGTTGGTATCATTCATCGGTAGAGGCGAGAGCGATTTGGCATTTTTGTAAAAGCGGGAAAGTGCAATATTTCCTCAGCGTGCCATCCCTCCTCATTTCCATTACACAGCACGAATTCAACGAAACTTTCCACTTTACAGAAATAAACTTGCATGGGACTTCCTCAAGAATGCAGAGAAAGAGCCCGGTGCACAAAGTGCAGAAAGACGTTTATAGTCGAAGAGAGTGTATGCGATATAGCGTTAATTCTGGTAGACAGAAGGAGAGTGTGGTGTCGTAAACATTCTATTCAACGACATAGCTAATGGATGGAATCTTGTCTTGTCCTCAATCCAACTCTATTCACCAGATCCAATGATTCCTCACTCCGCAATCTCAGATTTCGTGTGAGAGGCACCGCTCTCTGCCACATCATTTCGAGAGTGTGGAGGTGGACTTTGGAGGATATATCGTCATACTACTCAAATCAATATATTACTTTTTTGTGGAAATGGTGATGGAAAATGACTGTTATTCGCGAAATTTACAATTTTACAGTGTCGTCATATCAGAGATCGGATGTTGGCCATTTGGATGCCACACTATTACAACATTTCTGTACACATTCCCTTTCAAATATTCTGGTGCGAAAGACTTTTGCCCAAGAGTACCATCAACCTATCATCGTCGAATAAAAACGCACATCCCTGAGCCAGTTCATCAAATTTCTCACCTTCTTATATGACGCATCCCCACACGCTCGTCCAATTCATGGCGTCGTACACCGTAAAAGCAATTTTTACGCTTGAAGAGCGGAGTCAAAACAAGATTACAATCAACCCCGCTGAACGAGTACTCACTCCTCTACCAAGTTAACGCACAAACTATTTAAAATTATTGGAGATATAGTCAACTAGAAAGATGATGAGGTATTATGAGTATGAAATGCATGTTTACGCTACAAGTCAGAGTGTGAAATCAGTTTTATCCCTTTTCCGAAAGTGGTTTCTGATTGCACAGTTGACCTCTACTCTATCCATTTGCGACGGCTCTTACTTTTCCCATTTCCTCACACTCACTCCGCCACTCGTCACGTTTACACGCGGGCTTCAAATCGAGGCATGTTTGTAAGCACATTTTACAAAACCTACAATATGTCAGGCTTGCTTCTCCATTCTGACATGATCAAGTATAGAGTATTTCCTACATTTATGCCCTCTCGCCCGCTGTGAAGCAAAATCTTAACACGCATAAACATTCATAAATAGTCGACATTTTTCTCCTCCACACACATACTCAATGCTGGCATACTCTTCAGTTCATTCAGTGTGCACATTTACTCCACATTTCAATGTGCTCTCAACGCGACATTTTCTGACTCTCTCGAGAGAAATATGACTTCAATCTCAAATATTATGTATCGTTGAATTGCTCAACGCCACCAATAGAGATTGAAGCGTACGCTAGTTTTGTGGTGTCGTGGAGCACTGCTAAAATGTCCTAATGGGATTTACTAATGAGATATATTTCCATTGAAAGTGCGCTACTACAGCTCTGTGTAGCTCTGCTCTCTTCCTCCGCACAAACGTGTAATGAATTCCGCTGTTACGTATATTATTATTCTCTCAAACCTCATTTCAACTCTACATTTCATTTTCACATGACATGAGTGGCATATTATATTCTTTTCCTAAACGCGTATCCTTCCCACTCCTAATTTATTTCATCGAATCGATGCTGATGCAATGCCAACAGATAACCTTTCACAAGTTGGCTTCACTACTTTTTGCTCCTGCTCATATTGATGATCACCTGAACAAACTTAGCAACACCTCTGCTGCATATAAATAACTGGTCAAAATGAACTCCATCATCTGACGGAGTAGCTATATTTGTTGCATTTTCCTTGTATTTCGCAATTTCAAATTATATCATTGCTCTCTGAACGACTTGCCAACAGCTGCGTACGAGCAAAATCTTTTATTCGGAGGAATTTCATATATGAAAAATGGTTCACTCGTTCGTTACAAAACATAACAACTTTATTAGCAACTCGGAAAACCGCTTGAGCTTGCTCTTGCGGTTTTGATGTCACACTTTCCAGCCCAACAACCATTCATAAACATTTTCCAGGCTATGATGAAGCATCGTAAAAATAAATGGAACAGCTCATTACATCCACCATGTACCGTCGTCATCACAATCCTGTTGCCAAATGGGACGGTGTGAAATCAATGGGCTTGACGTTTCAATGGATAAGTGGCGAACACAATTAGACGGACACCTGGATGAGCCCAATGCGCTCTACTTTAGACAAGACTAACTGTCCGCTGTTGGTAGGCTAATGCGGTACTCCATCATCGCGTCAATGCAAACAGACAGGCAAATTTCTATACACCCCAAAGGCCTTTCGATTTCCATCGAAATAAAAACCCGAACAACAATTGCATTCAGTGGTTTCAATTTGCCGAGCAAACACCTAACAACGACAAGTGAACATATCTCGGGTATTTTGAGTATATTTTTGCGGTAGCCAAAGGAAGACGTCAGTAGTTTATTATGGGATTTACGTGAATGTAGTTTAATTTATTGTCTCCGAATTCACGGTACTTATAGCCTGTGTTATGAACGATTCAAAGCCAAATTTGCATGAGGATGTATGAAGAGAGTGAGAGAAACGTGAATTCAATGCTCAATCCTTTGAGCAAGCACGAATTTACGAATTTTCATTCTCAACTGAACAAAGTCTGTGTATTATGCACTAACTCGTGTAGCTACTGAATTGAATAGCTAATGCTAGCCACAACATATCTCCGCTTCGTAAATGCAAATAATCTCCAATGTGATCATCACGTCGCATATGTTGCGCTTATATAAAGACAATTACAAACAAAAACGATGACAGCTCAATCTCCGCTCAAAATTTGCCTTCAGTCAACAATGCTGTTCAAATTGTGATCGATTTCACAAGTGTGAAGTTCAAGTCAGTATGCTCAGCTATTAGTAATAGTCGAGAGTTCTAAACGCCTGCTTCGTTTCCAAATTCTAATCGTTAATTGCATACAAATAAAACGCGTGTGTGGCTGCACATAAAATGGGAGACTTGGCATATCACTCCTCGTTCCGCAATGAACGCTAACCACCTCTTACCCTTCATGTTCTCCTCTGCACAATTGACAATCACCCCAGCGACAAACGGAGCGAAGAAGAATTCTCGCACTCAACGTGTTTGTCCTTCGCTGTATCGAAATCGAAATAAAAACGCGGACAAAAAAAAATTCTGGGAGTGCGTCGCCATGCGGCGTCTTCCATACAAAAATACAACTGTCTCTTGGTTGAAAATCAAAGTTGCGACTAAATCAGTCGACAATGCCAATAACAAAGTGAGGCAATAAATAGCTAACTTACTGCTATTTCTCATCTCATTCCCTCTCGCTTCTAATCACTAACAAGTCGATCACACCACATGCTCAAACGAGAGTGTGAGTGTGCGATTAAGCTCTCAATAAAAAACCATTGTCAATATGCCGAGCGTGTGTATGGATTTAAGCCTGTGAGTTCAAGTTCCCCTTTTTGTAATCTTCATTGAACAAGGTGAACCGATATAATATAAATATGTGTGGAACTGTCAGTATACAAAATTTACATAACGCCACTCAACGTTTCGAGTATAAATTAAATTGCAGTGTGCACCGTCAACCGTGTTCCTGCTACACACAGTATGCTTCCAAAGACTGCTTTCCTTGAATATAGCAGTACATTATATGCTTCGAGTGTTGGAATACTATCACTGATGAAACACGCGACGTCACGTGCAATGGAAAAATATTAAACAAATACAATCATCACTAATCATGCCACCTTTCTCTCTCTGGATACAGAAAGGCGACAGGTATAATCGGAATAGGGATGAGCTCCATACAGAAAAATACAGTAGGACCGACACATTCCGATGAGGCATTGAGTATTAAAACTGTGACTGATTAACTGCTGCTTTTATTAGCAAATCCGTAACATCGACACGGCTAATTCGTACAAGGTTTATATCTAAACGTTACACAGAATTCTCGTGATCTTCAACGGACTCACGGTCTCCTGCCATTTTACTTTATTATGCTCTTATTTACCAGGTAAAGTAATGACGCGCGCACTCCAACATTAACCAAAACCCCCACCACTTTCTTGTGCAAGCGTCGCAACAATATGATGAACTTCTTGTGTCATTCTTTGTTGACACACCACCTCACCTCCTTTTTGCTACTACTATTGGAGATTAGATATGATGAATTGACTAAAATATTAAATTTACTGCTGATGAGTACTATTGTTTTACCTGGTTTTATCCTCACGCGGTCACCCCAAATTCTGAACTCAAATGGAAATTGCCATTTGCTCAGCAACATGCTGTACAGAGCAAAGGTAGTGAAAAGATTAGTCTGCTTCCCGAGCAGCACGTCGGAACAGCTCATCGTGTTCAACCAGTGCACCAGAAACCCCAGTAATGAAATTTTAACTACTGCACATTCAATGAACAATGTTATGAACCACACGGCTGCTGTGAAGCTGTACCATGAAACAAACACAGACTTTTTTGTACCACTGCCACTCCATCTTCAACTGATTTAAAATTCAACCTTCGACAACTCAGATGCTGATGGAAATAACGTGGAAATAACGACGGATCTAACTAGCATTTTTTTGTGGTGGAAACCAGTAACAATGTGTCATCGGAGTATTATTAAGACACGCCGCTCCTCCTCTTCCCCGAAAAAGATGTCGACAAAGAATCGCTGGCATGTGCTATACACAGCGATGATAATTAACTGCCAACAGGCAGTGAGCACAAGGTGCTATAAAACAGAAACTGCTACTTAATTTAATGAATTGCACTGAAGACGGGAGAGGCTTGCTTTGGCAACATCAACCATTAAATACCTGGTTGACAAAGGTATATAAAAATCTCTCTCTCTTCTGTTTTAGTGGATGAGTAACGACACCAATTTTCGCTGAAATCCAACTCAGTTGTTCAACTCTACTTCTTGGTACATGGCGAATGCGTAATTCAAACCCGCAACAACCTCAAGGAGAGACATGTCGTGAATCATCGGCTTTTGGAGCTGATGTGCGACCCTGCGTACGCATGAAAATGTGCATTTTCACTACTTACCAATTTCGTATAAATTATACCAACTCTGCACATTATGAATGAATGAAATCCAAACATATCTGTAAGTCGTCGAAATTATTTCCAGCAATAAACAAGAGAACAAAGGATGTTGCGTTCGACTCGTGTATTTACGGCATCAAATTTGCCGAGGAAGTTTTTCATGTTCAACAAATTGTAATAGAGAAAATGAGGTTGACACTCAATGGTTGTGGAGACCGTCACTAAACTGACTTCACAGGAAGATGTTGTACACATTGCTCAATTGGTAACTGAAACCGAAATTTATGGCGCATTTTATTACACTTATTCCCTAAACACCAACATCTTTCTTCTACAGAGAGACGGATAAAAATGAAATCGTAAAAGTTTCGGGACAAAAGCAGTATTAATATGTCTATAAAAACTACTACTTTCACTACAGGAATAATTTCTGACGACAAAGACGAGCTACTAAAAAGTTTTTCAAGCAAAATAATAATAGTAATAGCAGAGCGGTGAAAAAATATTTTTTTAAGAGAGCAGTTTTCGCACTTGTCTTGCGACGACGTGCGGCGGCAGCGTGTGTGCAAATTGCTGGAAAGAAAGAAATGAAATGAGCAGCAAGAAATTAAGTTTTCCAAACGTATCTACAATTCGTAACGAATACCTTGACGTACGGTAACACTACCGGTTTCGTTTTAGTCAACTCAAACAAAAACGCAGTCGTCAACTTGAACAGATTAGAGCGGTGTAAAAAAAGTAATTCTTTGAGTATTCTCATAACGGTGATTGACAATCATCGACGTGTTTAGTGCAAGTTTTCTACCAATCAATCAATCCTCGTCAATCGTGGCTCACTTTTGAGTTTGGAGGGAGAGAGAAAGGTTGGACGCAAAATTCGATAAGAAGCGATAGAAAAGAAAGAAAAAAGCTTAGCGATTTACCATAACGACGACAATTACCGTAATGCGCAGGGACACTGTCACTATGATCACCCAACGTCGTGGTTGAAATGTCTGAAGACGGCCGCGTCGACACAGCACTCACCGGGAGCGAACTGAGGGAGGATGACTGAGGAGACACGGGGGACTGGGGGAGGGGTTCTCCGGGTGACGAGTTTACACTACTGCTCCCTCCATCAATGTCAGGGTTCGCACTTCCACTGAAATGATCACTCGCAGTACTGAAGGCAGGGGAGTCGTGCTGAGACTGGACACCTCCCCCACCCAACAGGATTATCAAGAGGAAGACATGAGTCAAGGACCAGCCCTGACTTTGGCGGTGGCGGAACATGATTGAACAGGTTTGGAAATATGATCGACCTCCTCACTGAGTGGTCTCTTGAGAGCCAAGCCCTTTGCGCAAACCCTTGTCGTCGCTCTTCTCAACGTCACTCTTCTCTGTCCTTTGAAATCACTGTGTCTTGCTCATCCTCACCATCATCCAAGCTCACCGTCTTCGGCGGGGTTCACACAATGAGTAACAATCAATCTTGATTTCACAACGCTTATCTTGCCTAGATGACCGAGTATCTTGAATGAAAGGCCCAGCTGAGCAATTGACTAAAACCTACTCGTGTCTTGTCTTCTCTGTAAGATGAGTTCACGAAATATAGTTTCACCACAATTTCCAAATTGACTGGCAGAGGCGACACTAAAATGGAACACAAATCGTGAGATTTCTGTGTGCAATCAAATCCATAACTTAACGAAGCTCTCTAGCAAGAGCACTTCCAACTTGAAGGAACGTCGAAATCAAAATGTGTCGCTAATTGAGTTGATCATCTTGTGTATTGCAAAGTATTGTGATGGCACACAGTCAACATACATGTTCCTCCCAACTCTTATCCCGTATGTGTGTGCACTAACTTCGGGGAAAGATAAGCTACTAAAACTGATCTAAATCATGAGAGGTTTCCAATTCTCAACATCGATGGAACACCTCTCTCTTAACATTGACACCTAATCTAAGCCCCTCTCTCTGTGCTTTTATATACGCGCCTGTAAACGATTAAGAGACGGTATATAAAGTCTGCATTTCGTTTGAGGATTTCAAGATAAAATAATTACGATTACGGTAACTCACAGTGAGAGAGAGAGAGCAATCAGACTCAAATGAGAGAGAAAGAAACGGAATGGGAAAAACACGAGCAACATATGTATTGCTCTCACTGTAAAAAATGTGTGAATTTGGGAAGTGAATGTGTGTATTGGACTCACGTACTCTACGTTTGCTGTGTAAAAATGTGGGTTTTTTACGTGTATTGAGTAAACTACGTTCGAAGAGAGAGACCACCTCTTATAAGAGAACGGACATACTTGTTGTGTCTCAGAGAATGAGTGTGCCTCTCTACAATAAGTATGTGAATGTGGAAATGTGCAGGAGTAGTAGTGTGCTGGTGGTTTTTCAATGTTTCACTTTTTTCATACAGAATTTGTTATGGATTTGTTGGGATATTGTGTTAAGAATGAGAATGTACATAATATATTGTAGTAGATTGTGGAGATATAGTATGTATGTATGTGAGGTTTTCACATATGCTCATTTTTAGTGTGTACTTGTATGCTGTAAACGCACCTATTCTCTTTCTGTATGCATAATACGGTATGTATGTATTTCTCTTATTTCTCTTGGTGTTTGTAAGGTTGTGAAGGTTTCGTTGAAGTTGGTATTGCTAAACTTTGTATGAGTAGAAAAAATCACTATCATACGTGTACTTGGCGTAATGTGCTGAGCAAGAGGACTTACATTGCAAACGGCATAATATTCCGCCTTGGGTTGTGCGGTGGAATTTTCCCAATGATGATATTTACCATTACGAAGTACAATTGCTAACTGCGCTGGGATAGAGAGAGAGAACAAAACGGTTTGAGGAGATTGATGGAAAACCCACACAAATAGAAGGTCCATGCAGTGTGTGCATCCTTTACTACGAGGAAGCTCATCGTGTATCTCTAATTGCAGAAAGGCATGAAATGCTAATTGTGTAAAATTGAGACAAGGAGAATGAATGAGCAGACGGTGGTTTTCTTCATGGTTAGACACCGGGGAAGGAACATTTTGAAGAGGACGCTATGGAAAACTAATTTTCCTCCACCACCAAAAGCGTGATGACTAATTGCCTATGAAGAAATCGAGTTGTAGGCGTTTGTGAATTTATGCAATTATATTACAACGTAGATACTCCAATAGGTGCGAAACAAGTGAATGCTCAATAATAACATGACATGAAGCGCTGTGCAAATTAATGAGCTGTAAATGGATTTATGAGGTGCAATTTTTATATACGTACCTATGTCAATTAATGATAGTATCTGGTATGTTGTCGAGGGTCAGCAATTTTTCGGATTCAGTTGAGTGCACTAGGTCTATGAGAATCGTAAAAGTAATTGCTGAGTTTTTAAGCACGTGCTGGTGTGTAACCGGAAGAAATTGGAATCAAGGACCTACGACTTGTGGGATCAATTAAATCTGGAATTTGAATGGCTCAAATCAAAATTTCGTCTATGGCACAAGCACAGATCTTGTAATTGGAAGAGCATTTCAAGTCTTCAAATGTGTATCGTTTATTCTATTTCATCCATCTAGGGGTGGAAATGAGAGCAGAAAAAGTTGCAAATGGCAAGGAGATTATTGTTCAAGGTTCCTCCTTCATTGTATTCAACATTCAAACTGGATGGTCAATGGTGTAATGTTCTTCCCGAATTAATTGTTAAAGCTCCGAGTGTCGTATTTGTTGTTGGAGAATCAGTGGGGCTATTCGCTTATGCTTTCTTGTGAAAGGCCTT
>JAHZMW010004098.1:0-13489 GCA_027743745.1 Alloscopus bannaensis | reverse complement strand
TCTACAAGTATATTTGTCATTACCCAGGATTGTAAAACATATATTTGCATGGTCAATAACCTGGGTATGAAAATTGTCTTTTCCCGGGAAATGTCCTACCTGGGAAATTTCTACCTGGGATATGACCGTCCAGGGAAATGTACATCCAGGAAAATGTCCGCCTGGGAAATGTCCCCAGGGAAATATCCTCCTGGGAAATGGTTCCAGGGAAATGACCTGCTACCGAATTACACCAATACGAATGAAATAAATCATAAAAATATCGTTGTGCTATTACTGTACGGTCGCAATATTGAATAATAATTCGCTGAATTGTGAAATTTTAAAATTGTTTCAGTTACAAAATTTTCTACAGTGATCTTTATGTTTGTCGACGAACTATATAATATGTATTTATCCTATATATGGGTATACCACTGAAGACTCATTCTTGTTGGATATCGTCTTGTGCTTTTATATTATAAATGGTTGACACCACACGATTCGATTTAAATGCTACATTTTTTCGTGTTTCATAGTTGTACATGGAAGAATATTAGTTTTATAGTACGCGTCAGATGCGAAATAGCAGTTTTAGTAATCGATAAAGAGTTACATTTATATGTTCAAACTGCGATTGCTAATTCAAATGGTCAATGAGCAGAAAGAGAAAGAGAATCTGCCCAGGGTAAGATTTTTTTCGGTAGTGAATGATGCATAGATCCTCGTTTGATAAATGGGTTGTTCTAATTGAACTATTGTGTAATTGCCCCTGCAGTGTTGTGCAGCATGAATACACCAATTAACAATGAAGTGAAAAAGTATCTGTATTATTTCCATATATTATTTTAATGTCTTTCGACATGAAGTACTACGGTAGCCGCTTGCCGTCACATCACACGTGCACAGAAACCTTGAATCTTGCAAACTGCCCAATTATTATTAAAGTGTTCTTCCTTCAGAATCCCGTTCAGACTTATACAGCGTTGCTTTCTAAAAATTAAATGTAAAAAGATAAACGATTTAAGAATGCCAAGTACAAGGAAAGCGAGATTATGCACCGAGAGTCGAGGTTGGTATTGATAATATTAAACTTACTCTCAGACGGTGTTTGGTTCTCCATTGTTTTTTGAACCCATCCAGAAAAATCAACGTTTTCTTGCTCAGCCCGTTTGACCCAAGGATGGTTCATCAATGTATTCAAATCTGGTCGCGCACTGGGATCTTTCTGTAAACATCTGTTGACAATATCTTCAAAATCTGCAGAAAATTGTCCTGTGGGTAATTGGGGAGGTGGTTCATTCACAATATAGTTCAACAACTCAAAGATCGCCATTCCACCTGAAGGAGCTGCAAAACATAAAAAATGGTAGAGAGTAAACTCACAGTAAACTTTTAAATTAACATTTTTTTTTGCAAATCTGTGTCTACTTGTGCTCCCATTGCTGGAATGGTTATCTACAAGAAACAACATAGTAATTACATCTAGCACTCACAGTCACACAAATTTCTTCGATTAGTACACTAAACGAATCATGCTAAAGCTCACTTTTCTAGCCATGATAAGTCCACTTGGCTTATGAAGCACTTTAGCTACCACACCTCCATTCCCGGCTCCCAGCTCTCCAAGTTTTTCAAAGTCTTCGTCATTTAGTTCGCCAACCTTCTGCTTTTGACACATGAAAAACCTCATTCGTTGCCTTTGCTGCTCGTCGAGTTCCAGTTCAGATAATTTTGATTCCAGTAATTCCATCGATCCGATTCTGCTGAGTAAATCAAAAAAAAAGTTTCATCATTACAAGCATGTCTACATACAAAACCCACAAAATTACAGCGCGATTTCCACATATTATTAATCCAATTCCTGTATACACTTACTCATTAATATTGCGAGGAGAAGGTGGCTCCACAGTCCCATTGGTATTTGTAACTGCAGTTGGTAATGTTAAATTCAGTTTATTTTTCGACATTTTGAAATTCACACCGTGTTCACCACGTCTACTAAAGTTTTCAGGTGGGCCAATCTATCAGGCATTTACACTCACACGAAACCTTCCCTTTCCCACTTTTCACCAAAAAAAAATCCAACTCAAAAACACCTTTGCCCCTCCACTACACACTAACTAAACTAAAATATTTATCTTCCCTCAGAAAAAATGAGGAATATCACAGCGCGCACCGAGTCTCTCCTGTATCTACGCCAAAAAGTTTCACCAGCTCCTCTTCTCTTTGGTCACCTTTCCTGTATGTCTCTGTCGCAATATCCGTCTCCACAAAAGGATCACTAAATAAATAAACACAACAGCACATACATGTTATTAGCACAACTTGTACACACATTCCTCTCTCCCTCTATAATCTATAGGTAAAAAAAATCCTTTCTCCTCTCCTCCACTAATAATCCATGTTCCAAACTCATGCACTCCAGACGAGAGGCGGAGTTTCGGTGGAAAACCCAATTTGTTTGCTCAACTCGAGAGGTGAGCCCAAAAGAGCGAGAGAGAAATCAATTTATCAAATTAGATCGTCGAGTTCATTCTCTCTCCTCTCTCGTAAATGACTTGGAATTAGATTACCGCACAAGAATTTCTCTCCCGTGTGCTCACTTATACATCATCCTATAACACATATCTAACAATATTTCTTTATACTTGCGTACTCACCTTTCAAAAGGTAAGTGTTTTTTTACTTAACATCATCATCGCCACACACTCTCGTCGCTTACTCGCTCACAACAAAAATTCTTTAAAACCGAACGCGAACGGAATGAGGTGAGGCGTTCTTCGTCGTCTCTCCCTCGTTTGAATGACAAACACAGAAAAATTGGATAATGTGCTATATATTATGAGGAGATGATGAAGACGACGCATACATAATAATGGGTAAAATACTCGAAAAAAAAGTAGAAGGACACCTTGTGTGTGTTGTTGTGTAGTAGGTATGTATATAAAAAAGTGGAAAAATCATCCAGAAATGACTTGTCGTCTTACAATAAAATCAACCTGTGGGCTCATACTGCACACACATTATAACACATCCTCTCCGCTAATCTATCCTTTCTCTCTGTAACTTTTTTGTTGTGTGTTATGCACTATAAAATATGTTTACTCTCCCATCGTCGTCATCCCGAGAAGAGATGAGAAAAAAGAACTTATTTCTTATTCTGTCTTCGTCAGTCAGTCGGGATCACCTTACGTCACACAACACGAAAGTAATGCATATATAGCGAAAACGTACTCAACTTTTGGGAAAAGGGGATACTGGATACTTAAATACAAACTCACTATATTAAATACATTGTACTCGAATCTGCCCCATTTCTGTATATCTTTGCCGTACTCTAAAGGGAAAGCCACAAACAACTATCCACACACACGGTGGCGTATGTGTGACGAACACACCTGGATCAGATACAGAGAAAATGAAATTCTCGCTTTTATTTTGTTGCCACCACCGTGCGAGGAGATACACACTTACCGTAAAAAAAATACTGGAGTACACGACTCTGGGCTCTCGAAAAAAAAGTCCAGCTCAAGAGAGGATAGAGTTAAAAAATATGGAGGAGGTCTTCTGGAGTAGTTTTCTTGACTACACACGACGAGCGTCACACACGAACTATATAAACTCTTGAGAGAAGAGGTCCTCCGGGATTTTCGAGAGCTCGTTGTGTACATCATCGAAAGGCATTAAGGATAAAAAAGAATACCTTGTTGATGGTGGATGATGAGGACATGGTGTGCACATAATTCACACGAAAACTGTGTGTGTGCGATATGAGGCTCGATATAATGATATCCTTGCTGCGGCTCTGGATTCGATGTACGCGGTACGGCATAATGGCATCATTGACTCTCTCGCATGTAATGTTTGCGAACTCATTAGTCATAGACGTGACTATTTATGACGAAAATGTGTATCCTGAAAATGCATTTTAGGATTGGAGTTGCGGAGAGAGACGCAGTTTTTGTCTTTGACGTAAACACCAAAAAGTCAAATGAGTACACTAAAGGCTGGAGTAAAGTTGAGCTTGTGAGACTCTTACTGGAAATGCTAAAGGGTTATGGGATGTGCACAAGTGTGTGTGAAAAGGTTCGCTTCGAGAGTATTGTGAAAAAATGGGAAGCTTCATGTGTGAATGCTTGAAATTGGGGATTTGTATGTGGGCCACACACAGTCACTGAGCTATCTCATGCGAGCACTCACTGTTTGTTGACAAGATCTCACAAACTGCGGCAAACTTGGGGAGTTTGAGAGTATTTCTTTTTGCCGGAATTAGAGAAGAGAGAATTGTGTTTTGGGTTGGATTCGCCATAGACATCCAGTTTTGTTTTCGTAAGGGTTGTGCATTGGTTGCAGGTTTTGGTGGAAAGGCGAAAGGGATTTGGAGTGATTTCTGGTGAAGGTTTTTATATTCGGAGAAAGTTTCGAAAGGAAGACGGTATGGGTAGTAAAAGTGATGAGGTTGGGAAGGTGGAGATTCCTCCAGAGCGGCATGCGCATGTTCGAAAGTTGCTGGAGCGAGCAGGTCCATTTAGTCATCCGGAATTTGAAGCAGATAGTGAAGCCTTTGATGCGATTATGAATCAGCTCAAAGTCCTAGTCGTTGGAGCCGGCGGGTTGGGGTGCGAGCTGTTGAAGAATTTGTCCTTGTTGGGAATCAAGCAGTTGCATGTCATCGACATGGACACTATTGACATTTCCAACTTGAATCGACAGTTCCTCTTTAGGATGGCGGATGTAGGGAACTCCAAGGCGGAAACTGCAGCGGCGTTTATCAACAAGAGGGTTCAGGGTTCGCAGGTGGTGTCGTAAGTTGAGTAGTTTTAATAGGATACGATTTGAAAGGCGGAGGTGAGAATTGATGTACTTGATGTTATGTTTTATGCGCAGGCACCACTGTCGAATTGAAGATAAAGACGAAGGTTTCTACAAAAGCTTTCACGTGATTGTTTGCGGTCTGGACTCGATAGTCGCACGTCGTTGGTTGAATAACATGGTGCTGTCACTCGTGGAGTACAACGAAGACGGGAGTGCGGACCCGGGTTCTCTCATTCCGATTATTGACGGAGGAACTGAGGGATTCAAGGGCAATGTTCGAGTTATAATGCCAACGATGCATCCCTGCATTGAGTGCACTCTGGATCTATATCCTCCTCAGGTAAAATGATTCTCATCAGACATAGAAAACCTTCTAGTAATTGTAGCAGGAACTCACTTTTGAATTTCGTAATTTTAGGTTAATTTTCCACTATGTACAATCGCCACTACTCCACGACTTCCTGAGCACTGTATCGAGTACGTGAGAATTATTCAATGGCCAAAGGAAAACCCTTGGAAAGATGTAGATGATGCCGCAGAAATTGACGGAGACGATCCAGCCCATATTAACTGGATTTATGAAAAGTCCATGGAGCGAGCAAATCAATTTAGTAAGTCAATTAATTGTAAGCGAAGATCCATGAAGTTACGATTTAACTAAGCTCGGGGTTTTTATTTCAGACATTACTGGTGTTACTTATCGACTTACTCAAGGTGTGATCAAAAGAATAATCCCTGCTGTTGCGTCAACAAATGCTGTAATCGCTGCTGCGTGTGCTACCGAAGTTTTCAAACTAGCAACTAGTTGCAGTTTAACCATGGATAACTATATGGTGTTCAGTGATATTGATGGAATTTACACGTACACCTACAAGGCTGAGAAGAAAGTATATTTCAAGATGAAAGGTTGTTTTTTGTGATAAAGTGTCGGTTGTCTTCTAATTGTGTTTCATTTTGTTTCAGGAAAATTGCATAGCGTGTTCTCACAACGAAACCACTCTAGATTTCCCCTCTGAAGTTACATTGCAAAAAGTTATTGATTACTTGAAAGAAAGTCCGGAATACCAGATGAAAAATCCTGCCATTATTACTTATGTAAATGGAAAGAATAAGACGCTGTATACCGATTGTATTGATATAACTGCAAATAATTTAGACAAAAAGTTAATTGGTGAGTTTATACCTGTGGATTATAGTATTTTGTATCCTTTGCAAAAAGTATTTTGCGTGTATGGACTGAGGATGACTAACCTGCGGCGTGTTCTTGTTTCAGAATTAGGAATTATAAACAACCAAATTATCTCCGTGTCAGATGCAACAACTCCAACAGCTCGGGATTTCAAAATTAGATACACTGATGGTATGGAGTAAGAAAGTGACTCCTCACGAAAAGAAATGTCTTTTATCGATTTTGTATCTTTTAATTTGCGCAATACTAGTTTTAGATGCAGCTGAATATATGAAATGTTGCCTTTACCACGAAGTCTGATTTACGAAAGGTTAAAATAAAAGTCATTGTTATGTGAAGTTAATTGATTTTATCTTCGTCGTATTCTTTTTCGTTGTAACGTGTCCCCGTAGTCAGTGAGTAGATTGCATGCGTGTTCTTGATTGCTAGTGGTACACCAATTAATTTTTCGCAGCTACACCTAAATCATTTTCGAGGTTACAAATGGTCATTCTAGTTAGTTCTTTAAAAATTAAAAGTGTCTGAAAGTTTAGTTAACCTTTGATTGAAGTCACTTGAAAGGGCTGAGTAAAATCTTCTCCTGGGTTAACTCCGTAATGTATGGTCATCTCCGTTTGCTTTACATATGCCCAAGCCATTTGTTCAGAGTTCCAGCTATATCCCAACTCACCATTTTTAGTTATAAGAATACATCCTCCATCAGTTTCAGGTATTTTAGCGGTCATCCCATTTAAAACAGTCAAAATAGCATCGGACGCATTTCTTCCTGAAATTATTCAGGAGAAATATCAAATTACATGATGAGGCGACCATGCATACAACAAATAATTTGAATTCATTACCTTGTTCAAGTAGCGACGCGACTTTGGAAGCCACCCTGTACCTAATGAAAGCCTCTCCGAAACCTGTTCCACTGATTCCTGCAATTTCATCATCTGCCAACGTACCTCCTCCGACGATTGGCGAGTCTCCAATTCTGCCCTCCATCTTCCCTGTCATTCCACCTGTGGAAGTGGCCACAGCTATGTTTCCGTTCGAATTGATAGCGACAGCGCCAACCGTTCCCACGTCATCGTACGAACTTCGTTTGGGCCTCGGCTTGTATCTTGACCTGAAAGTCCGGGTATCGTTCGAAATGAGTTCCCAAGTGGGCACCAAAGGGATGCCTTTGCTTGCTGCAAACTTCTCCGCAAACTCTCCCACAAGGAACACGTGCTGCGTGCTGTTCATGACATAGCGTGCCACTGAAACAGGATTGCGGACGTGCTTCATCGCCCCTACTGCTCCGGACGCGAGGTCAGCCCCATTCACAATGATCGCATCCATTTCAATTTCCCCGTTTTCGGTGAGCACCGATCCGAATCCTGCGTTGAAAGCGGGATGGTTTTCCATCACATTCACAGCCGCCTCAACGGCGTCCATAGCGTTATCAGAGGCGAGAAGGGCTTGGAAGCCTGCACGAATCGACTGGACCATTCCAATTTTCTTTTGCTCTGCCCTTTCTTCCGAAATCGTCCCAGCTCCTCCATGAATTATAAGAATGGGTTCAGCAGCTAAAGAAGGTAAGAGAATTTGTAATCCTCCGGCTTTTCAAATCCATTTGAAAATATACTGCTAAATTACCGTTGGCAATGCTGAAGAGATGCAGCACCATAAGGGCAATCGGAATTAATTTAGAATTCATGTTTTTGCTTGCAAGGACTGTTGGCATTCGACTATTTAAAAAAATATTGTGGACCGAATTCTGTCTTTCCACCTGTGTGAGAGAAAGCTTTCTCCCTTTTCAGATATTTTTTACCAGCTTTGCTCAACTCGTTCAGATTTTATCTCTTTCCCAGAAACCCACTTGGACACTGATGAGGAGATGAACATTTCAACAGGTGGATTGTGTGGTATTAATAGATCTGTCACTCAACGATTTTTACAATAACGGAACTCTCTTCATCGTAATCTCTTGTATGCGATGTTTGCCTCGAGCTCTTGATAACAGATTGATACTGCAGTTGACATTCTTTAATCCTGTACGTGCGCACAGTATACATATATATTTATATGTAGCTCAACTATATTACGTCATGTAGTACAATGAATATGCAGACACAGTCCACATTCCTCGAAGCGATTACTTGTCATTAACTTATGATGAGCATAAAAGCTGATTGAATTGGCTTGCAAGATGCTGTAATATAGCTTAATGCATTACTGCTCAATGCATGGCGAACTAGCAATATAGCCAACCCTATAATCAAGAAGTACCAATACCGCTAAATTAGTTTGTATACCTGTTAACTAATATTAGTTTACATGCAAAAGGTTCTCTGTTCTAATCGTTCATTTCTGAATCCTTTTATCCCAATGCAGGTTCTTGTCTCGGTTTTCTTTAAAAATAATAATGCATGCATTCTTCTACGTGTCGTATGTGCTCTCTCATTTATTTTGAACGTTAGTGATCAAGATTGAATCGCTTTTTTGCAAGGAGGTTGGACAAATGAAATCGCAAAATATTTGCTGCTTTATTTCAGAGATTAGAAATTACCCGTAAATACTTTGCTTAAATTGTCAACATCAGAATTAAGAGGAGGAGGATTCAGTGCCGCGATTAAAATTCTTTCTTCCCTTTGGACCCTTACGATTTCTCCTCTTTTTATTACTCCTTCCGGTCGTATCAGCGTAGGTTTCGAAGTCAATTAGGTCGAGGTTATCATCGTTTCCCTCAGCGAGTTCTGATTCGAATTCTATTAAAACGCGGTACTAATTTATTTACTGCTTCTAAAACTTGGAGGTATAAAAAATATATCTTCTCTATATCTTTTAAAAGTGTACATACCAGCAGCCTCAATTTCTCCGAAAGCTTCCTCATCGGGAAATGGAGATGCCTAGCATTGCATACAAAAATAAAATTATGAGTTAGCTGTATTTTAGGATTTTGAATAGGTAGGTTACTTTTCCTACCTCGACCAAAGCGAGGACGATGGCGAGTGCAACTAATGCCCAAACAAAAAACTTCATTTTCTCGGATGGGTTGATTTAATTCTGACCAAGAAACCTTCAGCCGTTTCTAGATTACAGGTTGAAATGCCTACTGATGGCCTTCCTGCTGTTCTGGATCTCTTTTATACCTCATAAATCATGTCCAACCGAGGAGACAACCTAGTAATGTACGAATATTTTGTATTGCCGTTTTGGAGTAACGAGCAATTTGTAAAATATTAATTGTTGAACGTTTTCAAGAGTTCACTGCATTTGCACGATTTGTTGGCTCAATTATAAAGTCTACATATTATGATGATGTAATACAACGTTAACAATCAGCACTTGTCACTTGTAACAACTTCGCTAAAAAGCATGTCGTGAATTCAAACTTCTTTTGTATATTGCTTGCGTCTATATTCTGATATACTTCACATGAATCGTGACTATCGATATATGAATGCCGAGCGACAATGTCAAAATGTAAGTCATGCGTTATACCAAATCTTCACAAGTGTACATTTTTTGCAACAAATGGTTAAGCTATTTAATCAAACGTTGAATCTACTAGCTACTCATTGGTCGACAGAGATCGTTTGAAGTCATTTCAGTGGGCGTAATTTACATCAGTTGTAAAATTAAAATTACTTTTCACACTTCCTTTGCTCTTATCAGACCTTTCCTTTTCCGGATTTGTCAGTAGCCAAAGCAGCCTTGTCTTTGGCTTCACCTTCACCTTCCTCAACTTTAATCATATCGTCAATTTCTGACATGCTGTTCGGACCATAGAAATTTTCAATTACTACCATAATTTTTTAATTGAATACAAGGAATAGTATGACCACGGATGCATTGAATATAAAAGAGAGCACAAATATTTTGCATCCGCTGAGTACAACAATTTAAAAGCTTTTAAAACGTACTCTAGCAAGGAGTATGTTTTGCCAACTGCGTCATGCTCGTACTTCATGGCAGCATAGTGAATACTGGAGAACAATGCAGAACGTGTTATCCAACAATTACTCAATGGACCAGCTTTCAACTAATTTGATCGGTTTCAATATGCAAGATGTAAAATATATCAAGTTTACCAAGCGAAGACCATGCTCACGATGTAAAGTACAGCTTGGCCGTACATAATCAAACAAGTGGTAAAGAATATGTGGTTTGCCCATCTCGTCAGAGGATCATAGCACCCCGGAATATCTCCACTGACTTCGTCAATCCACTTTGAAATTTATGCATTCCACTTTTAGATTAGAACTGTCAGATAAAATTATACATGTCATGGAGTGTCGTTGAATCGTTCGTTCTAACTCGTACATCTTCGTCACATCCGGTGAGCTCTTTCTCGCGAAACCACATCTGCCACATTTTGTAACCGTAAGGTCCACAACACCGGAACTCATTCTGCAAGTTCCTCATCCACGTCCGAATCTTGGCACGTTTGGGACTGTCATGGTACAGATAGCAATCCATATGACTTGTGGCAGTTCTCGCAGCAACTAACTGTTGGTGCCTCGACTGGGCAGTCATGAACTCGACGAGAATCTGCTTTTTCAAATGAGTTCTATCATATTCATGCTGGTAAATGAGGTCTCGAACATACTTCTTTGCACAGGTCGGTCTCGTCGACCAGGAGTACTGCCAGTGAAACTCGTTCCTCGACATGGGGTCCCGCGGTGGGGGATCAATAACGTTTCTCGTTTCATTGTCATAGTCCTTCATGTTGGCTCTGATGAGTTTGTGCACTCCATAGCCATCATGAACGTTGATCAAAGCGAAAAACAGGAGCACGCCCAACATTCCGAAAAAGTCACCATCGTCCAGCTCAACTCGCTTCCAGACTTGATAAGCAAGCATGCCCATGACTGAGAATGGAACAGAAATGAGAATTTTGACCTGCACTTCCTTAGAGTCACATCAGTACTTTCTCCCGAATTAGATACTTACACACTGGACACAGGAGCGGACTGAGAATTGAGTAAGAATTAAACTCAAGGAAGCCGACGGCAGCGACGTATCTTATTTGCAGTCGCGGATTCGCTTGCCACACCCCAACGTATATCAAATAAACCCATGAGTAGCACTGCCGATGCAAACAAGAATTAACTTCAGATCTTGCGTTAAAAGGATATGGATATGCTCTAAATGTTGACTAATGAATAGGTAGATTTCTTACGGAAATGAGAGAATATGCTGTGTAGGACATAAAGCGGTAGTACTTCATCCATTTTGGAAGTGGCTTTGGTTCCACAGCAAGAAGAAGCAGGTTTATAGCAAGTTTCGCTCCCCCTTCCTTTGGTAAACTGGTACGAGCCGCTGTATTAACTTGATGTTGAACGGCAACAGTAGTCTCCGGCGGATTCATTTTGCTGTGACCGAAACTACCATGTGAAACGGAATGACTTGATGCACATTGTGGACATAAAATATTATTATAATAATTAATAGTATGCAACCAACCTCTCTAGTTGTTGTCGATTTCAATCAACAAATACCAGAAAAATACGAGTCTACAGAGTTTGTAACCATAACCAATGCATGAATACCTTATCGTAGAACGTGTCTACTCTTGCAAGTTCAAACCAGCAAGCTTCACAAGTAAGCGTTTGAATTTGGTTTTATTGTGGAAGATTTTTATTTGATGTACAACAAGAGTCTTTAGTCAATTTTTTGAATAACAGGCAGATTTGCATTTGAGTCTATTCGTCTTTACTCTCTTTGCCCTTCCATTTCCCCCAACCTTTTCCCTTACCCTCCTTCCACTTTCCCTTTCCCATCATGCCCATCCCCATACCTTTTCCCATTCCCATGCCCTTCCCCATCCCCATTCCCTTGCCCATACCCATACCCATGCCCATTCCCTTCCCAAATCCTTTTCCCTTCCCCATTCCCATTCCGCCTTTTCCCATCCCCTTTCCTTTTCCACGCCCAGGATGGCTGTCGTCATCGCCTTCTTCCTCATCTTCTGAAGGAGCACCGGGGCTTTCGAAAACATTCTCTAGTATCTCCCCATTACTGCTCTTCTCTTCTAATTGAAAAAAAACATCACATTATATTAAAATAACGCTCACCTACATAATTATGTGCACAATAATTCAAAGCTCACCACCTATGCGACTTCTTTCTAAACCGTTGCTCTTTGACCACCTCGACACATTTTCAGATCCTGCCTAAGTAAAATAATCGTTAGCACAATACAGAAACGAAACAGTTTTTTGGTGGTTTTTGTTGCAAAACTTTGATTTTTTTGCTTCTTTCTTGTTACCTGAGAATGAGAAAAGCTGAGGAGGCATATGAAAGAAACTAAAACATGGCCCACCTTCATGGTCACCTCAAAATATCAAAACCAGTTCAATATTGATTTTATTAATCCACTCCTCTACTTTAAAAATTATATTGTGTGAGTGTCAAATTAATGTGTGTTCTCATATGTATAATGCCCTAGGTCTGTTTCAAGAGCCAAGCATTTGTTGTAAAGCATGACATGCAAGCTATTGTTAAAGGAAAAGAACGGATATAACGTGCGTGAGCATGAAACCTGAACATTGAAGGCAATTATTAAAGAGGTCAGATATAGAGGATTTACTTGAAGGAGCACTTGAAATATTTGCCTTACGATTAGATTGCTGGTGCGCAAAAAGCAAACCTTAACAGAAGAGCCGTTAGCAAATCTAAGCGAACACCAATGGGACGGCAGTTTCAAAACATACCTGTCGTCTGCAGTTCCAAGTTAGTCGCATCTGGTATCATTCATGGAGGAAAAGTCGAATGGGAAATCTATTGGAGGATTGGAATAGACATTCACAGCTACTCTGGCAGACATGCAATGATCAATGTTTTTTGGACAACATCAATAACTTGCATGTCTGATCTATCATCATTCAATCCAGAATTCAGACTTGAAAAACTCAGCTTGTGGGAGGTAATTTTTTATTCTTTAGGAAACAATGTAGCACAAAGGGACATCATCTAATGATAACTATAAGTCCTGCTACAAAACGTTTGACAAAGAAGCCTCTGCGGTTGGTTGCCAATAAATCATTTATTTACAACTGACCGTAGAAGAGGCGTCTCGTTTGGGAAATGTCGTCTATATAAAAGCAAGTTCCATTTACAAGGGTCAACAGTTCGGCATTGCTCCGGTTTCAACTCTATCGTTCCCACCATTTTTTGCTCACTTTGCTAAAGATCAGTTTACCAAAGCCATAATCTCATGATGAAGGTTGCACTCGCCTTGTTGGTAGCTTTGGCCTTTGTTGCCTTGAGCGAGGTAGGTACAGGGAATGACATTTTTACTCTTATGAAATTCGGCTAATTTATTGGTTAAATATTTTAGTCCGCTCCCGCGTTGGAGGAAAATGCTCTCACCGCTGAAGACTCTCAGGCGGAAGCTAAAATGAATGAACTGGCAGACCGTGAGTACACTTTTACTTTAAAACGTAACTTCACGTTATCGTAGGATACAATGGTTTCATATATCGGGTTCCAATCCTATGTTTTTCTCACCATTTTTTAGCCAACTGTGGA
>JAHZMW010004097.1:0-10823 GCA_027743745.1 Alloscopus bannaensis | reverse complement strand
GGTCAGATTGGGTGAACAACCTTACTCTCGAGTCACATAGGGTGGGAAATCACGTTAGGGAAAATTATAGGTTTTCATACGTAGCTCAATACAAGAGTCATAGCATGTTTTAGCATAACCTAGCACCCTCCATAATAAAGTTGACGGTTTGGTATTTTGGCAAAGGTACGTCACTTCCAATGGTTGTGGTATTGCTGGGCTTAATACATGCATGCGCTAAGCTTGAATTAGAATAAAGCGAACATCCATAAGTCTTTGTACTTAACTTAAGGTTTAGTATCACTTATTTACTTACTAAGATTTATTCTTTTTTTTCTCATTTCATGTAAATCAATATTTCGAGCTCGAACGTTGATCATTTTGAGAAGTAGAATTTTTCACAATTTCCATTTTTTAAGTAATTTTCGTTATTTAAATCATAAGGGTCTTCATTCCTAAAAAGGGAGTATTCTAAAATTACCATAATTTGTTAAGTGCATTATTCGGTACAATTTATTCAAGTATTATTTACAATAGTTATTACTACATTCAAGCATTTCATATTGTAAAATTTGGATTTATGCTTAACCCGTTTGATTACATTTCATACCGATTTACTCGTTGGAGTCAAACCAACTTCTTCTTGTGTTGCGCCTATTTATTTTTGTGTGCAATTTGTACTTTGATTCTCATTTCTAAATCATACATTCCTCACGAACACTTATGATTTTCTCGTTGCTAACAGGAGCCTTTGTAGTAGCCTGAGCGTCTCAGAGTTTTTAGTCAGATCGCATAAATTTAACTTTCTAGCTCAGGTGACCCTACAAATCGTACCCGTATTAATACGGGTTTTAATCGGTTTTACCCACCTCCTAATCGGCCGGTTTCAATGGGTACTGGGTTTTGTCCATTCAAGTAAACCCGCGCCATAAATGCATGGGGCAATGTGATACATATGTAATGCATATATTGTATGGTTAAAACCCAGTACCCATTTAAACCCGTTAAAGCCCATTTAACCCGTTTTAACCCACTGGGCTGGGCAAATATGATTAAAACCCACGGGTTTGTAACATCTCTGATTCTTATAAAGAAGCTCCAAATCAAATAAAGAATCAAAAATAATCAAAATAAATTTCACTTGGTAGTAATAACAGTTTGTCAAATGATAGCCCATAAAAATTTGTGTTTTCCAAATCCAAATTTGTGTTTTTTCTATCCAATTGTAAACCAATCTTGAAAATCAACAAACCCTTCGGGAAATCAAGTACTTCAAACAGTAGTAGCTGATATATAAGCTCGCTTATATAACTGTGCATTTTGTACACTACTTTGTAATACGTACTTAGTAGTATTTATGACCAATTTTTGTAATGACAGCATAAAATTACCATTGGTGATTACCATTACTTTTGCAGTAGCATCATTTATTTGATAGATGTTTTGACGTCAGGGTTTTTTGCAGCGTGATTTTTAAAACAAAAGACAGCCAGTTGTCCACAAAATATTTAGAGCTATTGTGCCACATTGCACAACACTCAGAAAACAATGGTTGAAGCTGCTGAAATCTACTCTGCAATTGCGTCAATTCTTCCTGATTCCAATGTTCTGTTCCAAGCTTGCCTCCCACAATTTCCAATCATGGCAACCTCCACTTATTTACACTATCCAAAATTTGAAGCCAATCTCATGTACCAGCGGTCGCATTGGAAGTGTCACTTCCTAATTTTACTTCTTGCTTTCACTTTATATACTGCCCGAGCGATTGAAGACAAATCAACCGACTCGATGGCAGAAACCATGACGAAATTATTCTTTGCATATTGTTCCCTTTTCATTGCTTTCATCATTTGGCTCTACAAACAATATCAGCATCACTTTGTTTACTTTTTTAACAACGTCCTCCAAATCGAGGAAAACCTCGCTAATTCCGCCGGTGTTCGGAAATCGGAGAAAGTAGCAAAATTTGCTATCTTCGCCATAAAGTCTATTCACGTCTCAAATTCCATTGAAAAGTACGCCGTCATCGTGATTAGCGCCGTGTTTCCCAATTTTCCTTTGAGTGTTGCGCCACGAATTTTGCGAATAAATAAAACAAACTTTGACAGTTTAACAATGAAAATTTTGCAAAAGTTGGTGGCATGTTTATTAAATTCCGTTGTGATGCACGAACTGGCGACGTTTGCCGATCTTTTCCTGTCGGAGAATGGGATAGCGTCACCATTGTCAATTTATTTGGCGGTTAAAGCGGCGGAAAGGTGATTTCAGACATTTTTCCACTGTTCTAACATCTGTCCAAGATGACCTCCAAATTTTTTCGGCTTCCATTGCATTTCGAAAGGTCCAACTCCTCTCCCTTCACAACAACGAATTGCACCGAAAATTTTGGTCAATTAATGTGACCTGCTTGGTCCTCGGTCTTGTTGCTGGGTTGAGCATCTTTATTACCAACTTCCGTTCCGGTGACTTGACCTCTGCTCTCTGCATCACGATCCCGTTTGGACTTTCTCTCGTTGTCAACTTTGTTTTCCTTCGATTACTCTGCGCAGGAATATATTCCCTAACAAAATTACTTTTTGGAAAGAGTCATGCATCTAAAGTGTCAAGTCAAGGACGCAACAGGAGAGTACGGTCGTATGTCAAAAAATTTTATAAATCGCTGCCAATTTTGAAAGTGGAGCTGTTTTCTTGTAGCTTCATTGAGAAGGAGACGCCCCTTCGATATTTTCAGTTTAGTGTTGACAATGCGATTAGCATTATTTTATTAGACACATAACACATTAACAATTAATAGAGGTAGTTATTTAGTGTAGAATTTAGTAATTGATTTATTTAGCAACAAAAAATTGAACAACAATTTATATAATGTTTAACTGCGAATTGGGCGGATGGAATATAGACGTCATCGGGGATGTGAAGATCCGAATACTTTTGGTTTCGATGATTCCACAACGGTTAACCGACAGCTGAATTTGTATGCTGAAGATCGCACTGGATGAATGGAGTCCGATTGGAAAAGGACGGTGAGTGCATTGGCGACAAAAGTTTGGAAAATTGTTCCGAAGCAGCAAATTGTTCTTCTATGAGTCAAATCAGAATCGCCATTAAGGTGGAGAACAAATTTGTCCAAACTAGGTACAGTTGCGTCGTTCTTGCTCATTGAAGTATGTCGCATTGCACAAGTCGTTAACATTTTGGGGGTATTTATTCGGCCAGTTTCGAAAAGTTAGGTAGGTTGTCTCTCCGACGCTGACGAAATTGTGGGAGAGAGTGCAAGTTTTTGGTGGCACGGCTTCTGGATGTGGAAGGGCTGGTGGGAATACCCAGCGCAAGCTAACAGCAACCTGAACGGCAAATGCCAGAATCTCTCCAAAAGTCTTCATTCTGTTGGTTCACTGTTGGACCAATGTAAAAATAAAATCAGGTTTGTCAACGGGAAATGATGTGAAAAAGTTTGTCAAGCTCAATTTAAGTAGGATGTAGGATAAAAACCGGCCACCATTTACCGGAGGATACTTTACCGGCCACCACTTGCCGGCGAAGCCAATTACCGGCAGAGTTATTTACCGACAAAGACATTTACAGGCAAGAACGTTTCCTGGCATGGTCATTTCCCTGCAAGGACTTTTCCCGGCCAAGCAATTGAATCGTAGTTGTCGACAGGATTTCATTTATTACTGAAAGATTTAAACTACGAGCTATCTTTCAAATTTTTGTCGTTTCCAAGTGTCCTACCTGGTGCGAAAATATCAACATATAATTTTCTAAAACGCAATTTTATACAGAACGTGCTCAAGAAATAGTCGCTCACGAAATAGTACTCAAAACTATAGCTATAGCTTTAATTGAATCTAAAAAGTCTCTACATATTTCAAATGAGTGGGTTATGATAGTCGATCACCATAAAAGTTGCATTTTTAAAAAGAAATAGTTGTATTTCTAAGGCTCTAGTAGCGATCCTAGAAAAATTTGCACACTTGTTGGTCATCTAGAAGTGCCTCAACAAAACCAATGGTTCTTTTTACAAAATTTGAAAATTCCAAATTTGTTTACAGGTGTATTATAAATTTTGACCACACATGTTGTCGAAACCCCCGGGTGTCATTGTTATATTTGCAGGAAAATTTTTAAAGTGGAGAAAAAATATAAAGAAGGTTGATGGATGAGTCTGCATAGCGTAACGTTATAGAGAAAGGGTTGCCATTAGGGGACCATTAATGACTTAATGGTTTGTCTCCAATGTCTTTCTTACTCTAAGGGAAAATTTATTGACCAGGAAACGTCCCTGCCGATAAATGGTTTTGCCGGTAAATGGCCCTGCCGGTAAATGGTTTTGCCGGTAAATGGCCCTGCCGGTAAATGGGTTTGCCGGTAAAAGGCCCTGCCGGTAAATGACTTTGCCTGTAAATGGTGACCGGTAAGTGTCCGCCGGTAAGTGGTGGCCAAATTTTATCCGATTATCATTTAAGTAGGCTGTGCGTCACTCGCTAAAAACTGGATTTAAATAAACTATTTTGTGTCAAAATCAATTATTCACGAGCTACCAGCTAAAGCTGATTGACACTGGAGTATTTTGATGCTACGCAAAAAATCAATTGTGAAATCAACAGTGATGGCTTTTGAAATAAAAATTGTTTAATTAGAAGAGGTTCAACAACAGTTTCCAATATTTGAGCGTCCACATCAAAGCGCGTCATTATTACAGCACAATCATTTGTAATAAAATTAAATATTATGGATACATGCGCTTCAAATAAAGTTAGGATGTAAAATAGTTTTAATAGTGAATTCTCAAATATATGTATCTGCATTCACTTATATGAGTCACTCCATATTTCGAGAAATTTATATAAATACAAAAACTATATAATCAGCTAATTTTGTATGAAGTGGAGGTAAAAAAAGGATTTTTAGGAATTTGGTGTAAATTATCAAAGCGTATTTTGCGCGAATAATAAATACGTGTCTGTGGCACTACTAAATATTTGTAAAGCATGACCGAGAAGTTTGGTTGAGTGTTATGAATAATTAATGCTCTAAACTCTCATTCGTTGACTTCGTTTCATTAGTCCAACTTTTGGAATTATTTAATATATCAGTCTCGAGTCGGCAAAGCATTCCTCGAAATTAGTTTTTTTTGCACAATTTTATTTCATGTTTCCAATTTTAAGTTGGATCTTACGAATTGTAAATTTGACAGCATTGAGGTTTACGAGCATACCAAATGACTGCTTGGGCTCGGCTGGTTTAATTAATTTCAAATCATTGAAACATTGAATGCCAAATGATGACACGAAAATCATTTATATTTTTTATGAGTGTTCAATACGCGCAATTTTTGGCTGGATGACTTGAAATGACGTGAAGCACACATTGAATGCATAGTTTTTTTTAGAGTAGCATATTTCTGCAAATTGTGATGAGAGACATACTAAACATGTCGGACCTAGAAATTTGGCGTCTTCGCCAAAGTGAAATCAGTGCAGCACAGTTGAAGGAAAGTGTTGGTTGGCGAGGCGCCAACATTGTTGGGATGGTTGTTTGGCCAGTTTCTTGATATTAATGGATGAATTTGTAGGAATCAAAAGCGTCAATTTTTTCTGAAGATACTATTTGTTCAGGTGTTTCCATGACCTACTCCCACTTGACCGCCGTTTTTGTGTTGACCACAAGGAGAAATGTCCTCTGCAAGCAGAACCTAATCATCATCGGCATTCTCATCATGTCAATTACGTGGAATGGTCCTGTTCGCAATCCTAATGGCTGCAACGCCTTCACCTCCCTCCGAAGCAAAGGACAACCACTCCAACTCTTCAATTCTTTAAGCAATCTCGTAGAAGACAGCAACTGTCTACTAGCCATATTCAGTATCATCAGAGGGCACACGATGAAGGCAGTGCCAACTGTAGCAAAAAGGAACAACTTGAACGTCGACAAAGTTTGACTGAACATGATAATCGAGTAGAGGAACGTGATGATAACCACGGAGCCGTTTAACTGGATCAAGGGCCAGACGTGGTTTTGCAGGCACTCGTTGCACAAGATTACAAACACATGAAGCTCACGATAAAAGGACGTCACCATCGC
Source organism: Alloscopus bannaensis (assembly GCA_027743745.1). Lineage (NCBI taxonomy): Eukaryota > Metazoa > Arthropoda > Collembola > Entomobryomorpha > Entomobryidae > Alloscopus > Alloscopus bannaensis. The sequence goes on along the minus strand of JAHZMW010004097.1, from coordinate 4,757 downwards.
TCTAACTTCTGGAGATCCTCCAGCATTTCTGACGACGGAGCTTATCAACGTCAGAGATTTCTGAGTGGAGCATGGCGGTAGTACGCAAAGGTTCGCCATGAGACCACTAAGAGCTGCTGCAGGAATCGCGGTTGATAGTAGCATTCCGCCCAAAACCGGTCCGAACCAGGCGACCTTCCCTTTCCTGAAAATGGCTTCGCAACATTTTACCATAACGGGAAAATTTCGATGCGCCCAAATTCCGGAAACGAGACTTTGGCAAATGTGCAATACCAGCAAAACGGTTGGAGTCAAAGTGATGAGGACGTTGAGCACCTTGTCAGAGGAATTATCCGAGTTGGTCGGAAGTTTTGCGTAAACCATTTGAACAAATTTTCTCTCCTTCAAATGACTCTGGAAGAGGTGTCCCACAATCTGAATCCACTCCGTGGATTTTTTATGCCAGCTTCGAGCTGACATAGCGTAACCAGAGTAGAAAGACAAAACAAATCCGTGAAACGATACTACCAGTAGATTGTCGACTCCAGAGTAGAGTACCATGTTCAGCATTTCGATTAGCGAGACAATTCCTGTGAAGACGAGTCCAAAGCCGAAGACAACGCTTATCGCTTGATGCGTCTTGGAAGCGGTGTTACGCTTGATTCTATGGTAACTGCACAACTTGAGTGGAAACATTCCAAAAAGTTCGGCCGTTTGAGTTTGGGCCCAGAGAATATCGAGGCAGTATTTGTTCACCATTTTTAATCGAAAAATTTTCCTTTAGTGTGGGTTGTCGAAGATTACACTTTCAAATGTGTGTGGTTCTTGAATACAACAATAACGTTTTGAAGGATTGCATTAGCGTTAAGGTCGAGACTTTAATTAATCCTGTTTCGACTTATTTATACAAAGAAAATGATTAAAAAGGACGACAGAAAATGGACGACGATGGAAAATTTGAAAGATTAATTAGAAAATGGTATTCGATGTGTATTTTGTAAGTAAAGTAATTCGTATAGTTCAATATTTTCGAAGGACCAGGTCTATGACCAAATGAAAGTAGATTAGATGGTAGTTTCTACTATTAATGATAGCTCAATGGTAATGTAAAATGCGCTGATTCGAGCTGGTGAAGGATGCGCAATGTCAGAAAGGAACACCAGAAAAAAGCTTTACGTTCTAATAGTCTGATTTATTCTCGTCTTCAGACTTTTTCACAGTTCCGTGTCTCAAATGCAAGTCCACCTCAGAAGTCATGAACATAGATATTTCATTCATTTCAAAGGTTCGCATAATCTAAAAATAGGTTCAATGTTCCCACAATGAAAGGTGATTTTTCCTTGTCCTCCTGTCAACGGACAATCACCCGAAAATCACACAAGACATGCATTCATAAATCTCAACATTTCATGAAAACCATAAGTCATATAAACTTCATCTCATATCGTCGGGGAGCGATGCAAATGTCCTATCTCAAAAAATGGCTAAAAACAAATGTCCTATCTCAAAAAGTGGCTAAAATCAAATGTTTTATCTAAAAAAATGGCTAAAATCAAATGTCGTATCTCAAAAAGTGGCTACCTAATTTGGGCTCTATCTCAAAAATTCAAAATTCCGAGCAAATCAAAGGCAACGGGAATGCATTAAAAATGCCATTATGGATATCAGTGACAAAAATGTTAAATTTGTAGTAACTATTTGTGATATATCTCTCGATTGTCATTAAAACACTTCTATGAAGTATCTAGAACATCTATCATTTTTCAGAAAAAAATTATACCTACAAATAGTTGAAAAATGTTTCTTGAAAAACCGACTAAAATACTGTACACTTACCACAGCACTTTTTCTAAACTTTCCCTGGATAATTGAAATCAATCTTACAGTCTAATTTTGGTACCAAAATGTGTATTTTTGTCTACGCTATAAAATTATATCAAAACCCCAATTTGTCATGATTATTGAGATAGGTCAAAAAATAGGTAGCCACTTTTTGAGATACGACATTTGCTTTTCGCCGGATTTTGAGATAGGACATTTGCATCGCTCCCCGACGATATGCAGTTTACATAACATCGTGCTGAGAGGCAAACTACAGTGAGATGCCTACCTAGTACATGATGGCTGTACTAGTAGGTCACTTCAGTTCATAATGCAACAAGTAACAAGAATTTTGCCAAACAGGTCGTCCGTATGAGACACTACTAGAAAAGAATAGTGCGCTTCTCACCACGTAGAACTTGTCTCTTTTAACTCTCAATTCACGTTTTCTTCACCAATTAGGCATTGAACAAGTAGTACAGTGACTCGTGACCTCCATAGTGAAGTGCATGCATCCTAATAGTGCATCAGATTATATTTGCACAGATTTTATTTAGCATCCGTATACTCCATGTCTCTTTTTAATGCCATTGTGCCTGCCCAGCTCAAAGATGAATTTCCTCAACTACTCAAGGATTATACTATTGAGCCCTTACCCACGCTCAGGCGGTTCTTCCAAGAATACAAAAGTATTCGCGGCCGCACTTTCTTCATATCTCATACAGCCCATGAGAAATGGGATTATGAGCATTTACTTGCGAAAATATGGGTGTTCTTACCTATCCCTTTACTACCCATTTACCATGAGTTTATTAAAGCGTTTGGAGCTAGAGACTTTACGAGAACTAACCGTGAGCTTAGTATCATGGTAGCCTTCTTCAAGTTGCAATCGATTTTGGAGAGAGAAATCCTAGCCTGTACTCCTGCGGAACTGACTCTTCCCCAAGAGTTACAAACTTTACATTGGAATCCGATTTTGTAACTCTCAGCGACTCCACCTTGTCGGTGACTCCTAAATTCAGCTAAGTACAATTCTTTTTAATATTTTCTAAAGTGACACTCAATCTTCTTTACTAAAGCTAATCAATTACATATATTGCATAAATTGGGTTACGATACTTTGATCAACTTAAATCGTATTTTTCCGTAAATCATTTCATTGTTTTCTGTAAGGCTAATCAATCGCATTCTTTGCATCTGATATTCTGTAGTAAGGTTAAACAATTACCCCTAGTGCATAAATTGGGCTACATTCTTTCTGATCACGTCAATCGTTTTTTTACATTGTTTTTCAGTAAGGCTAATCAAAGGCATATATTGCATCTTTATTTTTCGTACCTATTACAGTTTGAAACAATGACGTATAGTTCTCTGAGGTTCCTTCTATTGTTTTACTTCATTCTCTTCATTAAAGGAGATACGGAGAATGAGGAAAGTGAGGAAATAATTGAAAAACCTAGAAAGGTTATTAAAGCGAGTAGTTACTTCCATGTCTCAACAGGCATTTATTTACAACCAGCTACCAACGATCCCCTGGTATACTCTCACCATACTGAATTGATTTTCTCGTACAAGCTCCATCGAATTGACACGGCCAACTATAATACAAAACTAATGAGACAAGGATGTAGCAAAAATAGAAACGACACTGCAGCCAATCAACAATGTCAACTTCTCACCGATGTACTAGATCAGATAGATTTCATAGAAAAACGGCAAGATTTATTTTATACTCACCTCACCAATTCCCCTTCATCTTGGAATAAGATTCGTCAACTAAATGACTTTAACTCATCTCAGCTGTCGGCACCTAGCAATAATACGAATAGTCGAAAAGGACGTCAGGTTTTCCTTGGTGCTCTAGCTGGCTTCGGTCTATCAAAAGTTATCAACATGTTCACCGGTAGCTCCACCTCGGAAATTGAATTTGATTTGCGAAAAGGTCTTAGTCACTTGCAGAATGAATTACTAATTGAGAGTAAAAATTTAGAATTATTACAACGTTCCGTACGTACTTCAATGAATGACGTTCTAGGTCATTTCACGCAAGATTTGTTCAATGAAACGAATAAGAATAGAGTTGCATTCATTGAGACAACTAAAAATCATATTCGGTCTTTGCTTCTTATCTCTCATCTGGCTCTGGAATTAGCTAGGAACATTGATCTAAATGAATATAATTCCGTCTGGAATGATTGTAGAGCACAGAGACTCCCCATTTTGGTGGTCTCTCCTGAAGTCATTAAAGCAAAATTAGAAGAATTGCAGTTAGTATTAGGAAAATCAGGACACATCATCAGCATCCCCATGCATAAATTATCCGTATTTTATACATTACCATTAACACGGTGTTCCATCAATGGTCAGACTGGAGAAATGAGTATTATCATTAACATCCCTATAAAGAAAAGTAACGACAAAGAGAATTTATTCCGTATTATTCCTGTTTCTTTCGTAGTAAACGAGACTGTGTGTCGTTATGACATTTCTCACTCTCAAGTTGTGATAAAGAATCAACACCCGTTTTTGATTGAACCTTCAGACGCCGCTACATGTCAACTTGGTGGGACAGCTTGTCTCTACCGCGACTTTTCTTCAAATTACGGTCATTCCAAATTATGTTTGCAGAACCTTATATAAGGCAGTAGCTTGGGCAACTTAATGCAAGTGTGCCCTTTGATTTGTGCTCAATTACAACCTCACACCATTCTGATCACTGAAATTGATGACCAGCATTACAATATTATCAGTCAAAAGGAAGCCATGATCATTGAGTGTGAGATCCCCAACTCAACTCGTAAATATACCAGAGCCTTATCTCCTTTGAAAGGCATCTATGGTAGTTACTTGCTGAAAGTATCTTGCTACTGTCGTGTTAAATTCGAACCACCTCATCCCGATTTAGAGCCTAAGCTCTATTGCAAACAATTTGACCTTTGGAATCCTAAGGTCAGGAT
>JAHZMW010004096.1:0-36384 GCA_027743745.1 Alloscopus bannaensis | reverse complement strand
TCGAAAACACACGGAACGGGATTGAGAGATTTTGAAGATGCTAATAATAGCAGAGATGCGTCACACCAGAGCGGCAAAGGGAGAAAAAAAAGTAAAATACATTTCTTTCATTAGTGAATTGCATGGCATTCTCAAGGTCGACGTTACACCATTTTATCACAGCTCTCTTGTATCGTCACAGTTGCGGCGAATCTCTCCATTTCAGAGAGAGAGAGCCCTTTTGGCATCGAAACACACCTTCTCGAGGCTAAAATGACAATTGAATACCAAACATCAGAGTATAATAAAAGAGGCTTGTTGAATCTTTGTTGAAATTTTTTATCGTTTTTCAGACACAGAAAGACAACCTACAGGAAAAGTGTGCGGATTTTTTTTGGAGATGCCAACAAGTCTAATTGAAACATGTCTTACAACGTCTGGATGAACTAAGAGACCGAATTCCATGGGAACACTGAGCTGGAGCACAACTGATTCAAACTCCGGGTTATATTGTGCCCCCTCAGGAGGAATGCTTCCTCCTGGATCTTTCTCCATTGTTGAGCCTTCAGAGAAGGCAAAATAATAAGCCAACTTATTCTCTCGGTCAATATTCATGGAGATGGTGTTTGAGAACTTGAGGATTTCGGGAATAAACTGAGAAATCTGTTTTGCTGACACCGAATTCGTCAAAAATTGCATTTGCAAAAATAAAACTGGAAGTTTAGACCAGCAAACGTTTGTGAATTGGGTCACGACGATTTGTATTTTTTCATGGCCCTGATTTTGTTGCGTTTTTCAAGACCGATAGCCAAAAACCGTGGAAAGAAGGACAGATTAGCTTATCCAGATAAAACTTGCAAAAAGGTCTTATCAACAGACTGACTATCGGTGGAAAAAAGCAGGCGAAAAGAAAGGAAGCATAGCGATAAGGATTTCAGGACTCGCAATGGTTTTGCATAATTCCTGTCGGGGCTTCATGTATGATTAATGACGATCTACACATTACACAATCCTCCACAAAACGTCATGTGCGCAGTAAGTTAGCTCACTTGAAACTATTGCTTTCGCAAATTGCAGAAATGCAAAATGCGCACATTTCCATGGATTTCTTGATGACTTCATAACTACTAATAATAGTAATAATGCTTGCATGGACAATTATTACGGAAATTTTGTTAGTGACTTTTTAAAAACATCAATAACACTTACATCGTGCATCGTAGCAGTGGTCATAATAGAAACTAGTGGACACTTCCAGGCGAATAAAACTTGAGTGCGTAAAGTTCATAATTCCAGAGTCACACTGACAACTCTGAGTATGAACGTCGACACCATTGACGGTGCTCCTCCAAAAATTTCCCGTACATAAAGGGCTGAGAACACAAAACACACGAACAAGGGCACAAGACACCGTTGTGGTCAGTGACGAATTAGTCGACGGAAGTACTCATGATGACGAAGATGAAGTACATCCTCTTCCACCTTTTTGGCGAGAACATGCGGAAATCACCGGAAGAGGCAGGAGGAATAACGTTTTTAAAAAGAAATAAGTTATATAGTTAAAATGGAGGTTGACACCGAGATTAGTTTCACCGGGAAAGCAATGGACGCATGGATGAAGATGTTTTTTTTGGAGTATAATGGTGTAATGGTGATGAGTTGATCGAAATTATGTGTGATGATGACGGAGTTGATGAAAGATGGGTTTTTAACAAGAGATGGTAAAGGTGATGATGATGATGCGAAGGAAACTTAATTTCTTTGTTCGATAATACTTGAAGCACTAGGCGCGCGTGTGTGTCGTCGTGACTCAGTTTCACAGTGGTTGTAATTATCTTGTATTTCTTTTGCTTTGCTGTACTTTTTATTCATGAAAATTATACAGGAATAATAGTAGAGGAAAAAGTGAACGATGATTTCTCCTCGCTGAATAGAAAAATTACTCTCTCGGTATTTCTTACTATTTTTGTGTTTATCTTTGTGAAGATCCTTTGAATAAATAAATATATAGACACATGTATCATATTTTTGTTACTTAAATACTTTGTATAGCGAGCTGTTTCTCTGAATATTACTAATTTATATATGCTCTTTTTGGTTTGAGATACGACTATGAATGACGTTGCTGTAAGTTGCACTTATAAATAATTAAATAGATTCTCTTTCTTCTCACGAACGAGCCACTTGCGAACTTGTTCCAAGGAACAAATCTTACTCTAATTATTAAATATTTTAAAACATTTCGACTTCCGTTTTGTCGCACGCACACAATCTTATAAATATGTATAAATAATGTGAACTCCTCTTGCTTTCATGGACTTCCGTTTTCAGAGGACAGCGATTCGCTAAAAAAACAACGATGAAGTAACAAATGCACTTGTACACAACAATTATTGATTCCTTGTTGACCAACACGTAATAATGTTTGTTGAACGGAAACACACAACTCCTACATAATCGTAATGTCATGGAACAACAACTATACAACTTGATTTTTTAAAGTCCCTTCTCCTCCTCATTTCTCTCGTATTTCACTCTATCCGTAATGTAAATTGATTTGGTTCTAAGTTTTTTTTAAAAAAATTATGATTACCTCTTATCAATATTATTGTGAGTACAAACTACATAAATAAAAACTATAATAGTGTCAAGTATCTAAGAAAAATAAAAGGATCCATCTAAAACCCATTTAAAAGGGAGTTTGATGTGTGTGTATCTCTGTGTTTGTGTATATCTATATCTTGTGTACATGTAAAAGCAAAGATTTTTTTGTGGGATATTTCTCCCAGTGTGTGTATATAATTTTTTATTGTATATATGTACCATGACAAATATATTTATACTCTAAGATAATATTCTTTCACTCGACTAATTCCACTATAAAACACAAACACACACACACACTCACTCTCTTCTTCCTCCGCGTTGTGTGTATGAGTAGAAAAAAAATCTTTTCCTTTTTCAACGCAGATATACAATGTTGCAAGAGAAATATATTTATACACACAAAACTTTTACACGGATATAGTTTATGTGCGTTCAGATATGAGCGTATAAACATATATTATAGGTATATATTATATTGACTATAAGCCCTATACTTTTTATACCTTCACCAAAAAACTTATCTCTCACTCTCTCCACCAAATCGAAGCAAAAAAAAACGCTACGGGGTAGAATCAAGCTTTTTTTTCGAGAGAGCTCAAAAACTCTGTTCTCTCTCTGCTCTGGTGTGTGCTCTTTTCTTCGTCTTCTTCACCACCACCACCATCCTCATCCATCCACCACCACCACCGTGTGTTCAAAAACACTGAAGCTGTTATGTGAAGTGAATGTACGTATATTTCGAATCATGAGCTCGTGTATGTACGTATATATTGGTTAATGTTTTGTGGACTTGGAATAATCTGAAAGTTTTTTTCCCTGTTTGATGAATGTTTTTTTTCGTTATATACTTGAATATTTGAAGTTAAGGCTTGCCCTCCGTTTCTATGCGTTTTTCTCCTTTCTCTCTCTCTCTTGCTCGCATTTGATTGTATTCGCCAAGATTCTCAAGCTTGTATGTTTCTTAAATGTTTTCTGTGTGGAGGAAGAAAATTATGGTTTATCTCTGTTTTATTTTTAAAAACGCTTATTATTACATTAATCTTCCTGTGTTTGAGGTTTGAGCAGGACAGAGAGCAAGTTGTTGTGGTGTGCTGTTTTGTGTTACATTACGGGATTTTTTTTTTACTATCCATTCTTCTTTTTTCATAAGAGTGCCATGTTGACTTTCGCCAAAGCACTTGAGAAAGAGAGAGAATAAAAAACTTTTCTCGTCTTCAAAGTTATGTTTCTTTTCGCGTATGTACATACAATGTAGTAATATTTGTAATGATGGGAATTTTTTAAAAAAGAAAAAGATGTAATATGCGAGTCATCCATCTTGTGTAAAGAGCAACGTAATAATAATGTACGAACGCGTGCTCGTTGACCCTCAAAGTTGTCAATTATGAAGTTTAATGAACACACGATGAGGAGAGGATGATGGAAGCGCAAGCGTTGTTGGACTCTAGGCGTATTTTTCTTATGACTGTTTAGCTAGAGGAGCGAATAGGCTGTATCCTTGCTGAGGTGGATGCGCTTATGTATTGGTGACCAGAGAACAGAATAGAGTTTGGCTTGTGGTGGACAAAGATGATGGGATGAGTACGATGCAGCCGATATGCGTAATGAATAACAGGTGAAAAATAGACGGATGAATTTTGCAGAGGAAGAAAAAAAATCGACAATTTTTTGCATGCATTTTTGTCGGGGTTGACTGTTCGGATATTGAGATATTAATGTCAAAGCAGTTTTCCACTTTTGCATCTCAATCCGTTGCGTTGCACATCTATTAAAAAATCCAAGCAGAGAGTGAGAGAAAGGTATTTTTACGAGCGGACAATTTTAACGAGTTTGTTGGAAGGTGTAATGCAAATTGTGTTAACTTTTTAGCACGGCCCTGCCTAAAGATGCAGATTTCTTCTTGGCACAACTGGTTTTACAACGTAGTCACCACGACGACAATCCCTTCCTGCGTAAAATGTACAGTAATTAATGTTTCAAGTTGGATGCACGACGAAAGTATGCATCTACAAGGGAAGCTCAAAGAATTTCCTTATTTCTACTACGCAGTCATTGTTGAGAGGAGAGTAACTAACTTAATAATGCTCTCCAGAGGCGTGTGTGTCGCTTTGCAACAATTTGTGCGACATATCAAAACATTTCGGTCAACAAATTTTTGACCTCAACTCGAAATTTTGCATGTTGATTGTAATGCCTGTACACTGAAACGATTTGCGAAAATTTGAATTCACAAAAAAAAAGCTTTTATGCATACCACGACAAATGTCATTTGATTACGCTGACAACTTTAGGATCTACCACAGCAATACTACAATCGCAAAAATTTCGGAAACAAGAGGTCAACACAAAAACCTTTATGTGAATTTTGTCTAATTGAACAATGTGCAATTTCTCTACATCAAGACGTTCTCTAGGTGTGGTTGAGCGGGTCTTGCTAGTTTGATGATTTTCATCTCTCACGTTCGTAATATGATGGTCAAGCAACAAGCATATTTGTCAACCAACAACCAATCCTCTGAGTGTGTGGCCATCCTTCAAAATCCTACCTCACCACAACATCCTATGCAAAGAATCTTTGCCCAGATGTCCACATTTATGTCATAATTTTCCGCAGTCATTCACACCACCACCACCACGAGTACATATTGAGGAATATAATTTCAAAAGCATACCTTCCCCACTACTAATAAAATGTCGAGATCGTGAAAATTTTTCCCCGTGTTAATTAATAATAATAAAACCCTGAAGGAATTCGCATCTTCCACTGAACCCTAAAAATTTGAGAGTGGAACCGAGAGGAGATCCTGTGTGCAATTACTGATGGCAGGAGGAACACAGAAATTTGTGTGTACCATTTTACACACACGCTCGTCTCTTATGCATCCACATTTTGTTCAGAGAGAGTTGCATGGGCGTAGTTATTTCCATGCAGTGAGCACTCTTCTTAGTCACTCAACCTTTAATGAATTCGTGTTTTCGTATCAAGGCATGTATCAACTTTGAAATGAGGAACCAAACAGCATTAAAAAATGGTTAGGACGCCGTTTCTCCATTCCACCCAACAAGTTCACCCCTCCAAGCATGGGCTGTGTCTACATCGGAGAAAAGTTCCCATGCATCGTCATCACTGCCGTCCTCCTCTCAATAATAATCCTCGTTTCACAAAATAGCCTCAAACGTTGCTCTACACAGGCATTTTGATTCGATGGAGAGAATTTTGTACTTTGCATTTGATTTAAAAGAAAAAAAGCCTCATCCGAACTCTCACTTGTCAAAAGGGCTCCACTCAATAAAAAAATTCTGTCGCTAGCGCCGCATAGAGCCTCCTGTCCTAAGACATTTACACCCACAACATTGCAACCCTTACTCAAAATAAGGAAGAAACTGTGTCGAAAAAATTTCAAATTTCAAATATACCCTTGCGTGTTGTGCGTGGATTTGTACGTCAAATGTAACATCGTGTAATGATGTTACGCGTACTACAATTATCGAGTCCTTTTCCTCCCTCAAGTTGCCTAATACACTGCTTAACCTTTTCCCTCAAATCGTTGGTCGTGCAAAGCTGCAAAGTGGAAAGCATAAAGTAAGGTTCACGCTCCGCGTCCTGTACTCTAGCTACGAAATTCACGAGAGATGAAAATATTAATTTTGAACTTCATGCAGGGAGGAAACATTAGCCCTGCACAACAGCCACGCTACACTAAACGGTCTGTTTATACGTATAGTTTCTCTCCACACATTACGGCAAAGTTGGAGGAGCAAAAGTCTTATGGGAAATATACAGTTTATTGCTTTCTTATCAGTGAAATCATATTATGAGGAGTATACAAGGAGCAGTAGAATGTACATAAATAAAATTTTATATTCCACATTATAATTACTCTCTTCCGCTCTCTCTCTCTCTCTCTCCTAAATATCCAGATATACATCCTTATACAATCTTTGTATATAAAAACGAAGAGTTATAAATATATTCAAATACAGAGAGAGGATTACATTTGTAATCCACCGAATGAGGTATATGACCATATAAAATATAGACGGTGTACACATTAATAAAGGTTATCAGAATCTGTGTATCGTGGTCGTGTGAAACACATTTACGCATACCTATTATTTTTTCAATGCATATTATATAAAATGGGAGTCGATATAAATATTACGCTCAATACCACCTCGCGGTATACATGCATTTATCCGAAATTACTCGATATAGTGGGAAGCATAAAAAATTTGTGATGTACATATAAAATATGTTATGCATGACTCTCTTCTCGACTAGAGGCGTTTTGTACACAGAGAATTCAGATTGGATTTTGGAATTGAGGGAGGAGAACCCCAGATAGAGAGAGAGAGAATACATTGGATAGGATTAATTGCGTTAAATTAGGATACGGAAACGTACCCATTCGGGTGGAACCCCTTTCTCTGTAAAAGCACACTCTCTCCGTATCCGTGGACTTTGCCAGGTTAGCTGTATACTACAACCACCACCATCCTCTCATCAGCCAACAATACAAAATACAATTTTTCCTTCTCAATTGGAAGGAACATGAAACACGATCAAATAAAAGTGCCATGCATTCACACGCATTATGCATCATCTCAATAATGCTTGTGGAAAACTTCCACCGAAATACATGGCAGAGTTTTTTAAAACCTGTATGTACATACGCCAGAGCTGCTGCTGCCTTTTACTCGTGGTGAACTCTGAAACTCTGAAAGGAGAACGTAGACCTTTCGGGGTTTTTTTTGGAAGAGGCAAAATTCTCTTGAGCCGAAGAAGAGGAGCAGCGTCTCTCTCAAGTCTCATCCGAACCACCGAAAAAAAAGTTGAACAAGTGAAGGACAGCAGCACATGTAGTTTTTCCTGCGTGGCATTCTACCAACATCAACCAAAGTTTTGTACATGGACATACTATCAGAGAAAAGTCCAAACTCTGAGAAGAAAAAAAAACGTGTGTGATGCGTATCACATTAAAAAACTTTGTTTACAGTATGAGAAGCTTCACCGCACACATAGCTCTACTTGGCATGAGAATATAACTTTGTATACTATTTTTTCATGAAGGGTTCAGCTTGATATTTTCATGTAGTGTGCATATGAGTTACTCATAAAAAGCATGTGGAGAATGGCCAAAAAAACGTCAAACTCTTCCACATGTAGTGCATGCTCCGTGTTTTCACATTTTGTAAACACCGATTCCACCCCATCATACAGTGTATCATGTGAGGAAGAGGGCCATCATCGTGTCATCCAATGCCACACACAAAGATTCACATTTGAGATGTGGAGGAGCCAGGAAGAAAATCATCCATAGGCCTGTATTTACAGAGAGAAATGCAAATCAGAACAGGTCTCTTAATCCTTCCTCTCTGGCAGCATAAGAAATAATGCTAGAGTGGATGGAAAAGGGTGTAAAATGCTCAGGGGTATAACTCTTCTGTGAAGAAAGGCTTTCTATCAAAATGCATGGAAGGCTTATCGGCTTATGTATGGCTTCACGTTTGGCGTTCCTCACACCACATATCCAGTCCATGCTTGTATTGCATCGACCGGCAAAGTGTTTTAGGATAAGTCGGACTATGAGAATGTGTTAAAAAGTTTCATTCTAGAGAAAAGCACATTAAAGAGAGGCTGGTGTGAAGAAGGGATGCGGTGAGCACATGAGAGCGATTGACGGTTCTACAAAATCTCGCTGGAGAAGTGAGTAAATTAATAGAGGAGGTTCCGTCAAATGTCAAATTTTGTATGCGGTTAAAGGAGCAACCTAGTACATTCGTAAATGTAACAGTCGAGCGAGTGCCGAGTGGCATGAACATTTGGAATGCGCTAGTCAACTTTGAACCGCCTAAATCTATTCGAGTAGGGTTTGTTTATAAAAGCAGTCAACTGTTTCGCAGTATTGGAAAGAATCTCAATTTGCACGGGTTAATGGTGTGATTTTGAATAAGCTGTGAATCTCAACCTCTTGGACTTTGGATCACCACCTGGTAAAACTCTCGCATTATTATTACAAAATTATTATCCAAAACCGAGTGACAAGCATCTGCTATTAAGCATTCTGCATCTCGTGTCGCCAATAACGCGAGTATTTAATCAGTGTGATTTTTGTTTTTAGGGTACACCAAGAACTCCCTTCTCGTCTATTGTGTCAAAGAGCAGAATATAATTAGCAACTGGGATTTCAATTCAATCCCCTTTCAACTGACCATCCATTTGCAAATTTGACAATGTCAGCGGACCAGAGGAAGGTGCTTGAAGACATTCAGAGGACCAAGCGTCTTTTGAAGGAAGGAGCTGCTGCATCTTTAGGGATGCACAGCCCTACATCTAATGCGCCAACTTTACTCACAACAACACCGGCATTCTCGTCACAGGTCAGTGACACGTGTTTTATGAACCACAAAAATATTCTGATTTAGTTGTATTCATACGTGAAAATGTTTGTCTTGATGTTTTCAACCTACCTCTAGTCAGCAGCCGGTATAGGGGATATAATGATGAGTCCCGGGATGAGGTCGGCGATGCAAGTATTAGCTCAAGCTAATATGACCAGTTTCGGAAGTTTCATCCCCCAGGATTCTCACTTTGGCAACTCAATTCTACCCGTGCTCCCCAGGATTGATCAGTCTACCGGGACGATGCTCACAAATTCGTCAACGACCACGACCACCACGTCAGCAGTGGGAGGCGACGGAAAGAACTGATTGACGAAAACGAGAAGACCACCGTGTGCCTTCGTGAAGGAACCTTCTCTGGCTTTCTGGTCCTTCTCGCTCCGAAAGTCAAACGAACAATAGAGCAGCCAGGTCCAATCGTCATTTGGGAGGCTCGATCTCTCCTCATTCCGCCAGATGCATGTTAAATGACCTGTTTAGAATTTCCATGCTTTCCTTTGATTTACTATTCAATTACAAATTTGCATGCTTGTCTACAATGCAACGTTGTTGGCATGCTGTTTTCGAGGCCTTATAATGAAATACAGGGAAACAATGAGCGTACTGGCTGTAGTTTCGTAATGTTTTCATTTCCATATAAGTTGTGTCGCAAATTTTCCACGTTTTTGCGCAGACTACAGTCAGGTATAGTATTTTAAAATGTATGTATGTACCTGAGCTCCGTCGTTCTGCTCCCTGTTGCCAAGTGCAGTTTGTGCATTCTGCATTTCCACGTTTTCCGAGTGGCCTTGCTTAAACTTCGTTTCCTTTGTCTGGTAGTACTCATGCAAATTTGACTTACACTAGTTATTCTGAATGCACAAATTCTTTTCGACTGGGTCTCGAAACCCGATTTCCGATATTCTCGTTATCCGATCTTCCGATTGTTTTGCTCCATTTGTTTGAACTTTCGAATTGTGATTTGAATCCATACAGTTTATAATATGTGTATTGTAGAGTGATGGTGAAATTTTGTCAAATGCTTGCCTGCATTTACATGACACATTGTGTAAGAATTTGCAAACATGATTATTGGAGAGAAAAGAATAAATCGGCAATTGACTACTGTGGCGGACGATCGGAATTCGGGCAATGAAACAGTCGGTAATGGACTCTGTCATGTAAAAAAAATCCTTGATTTGCATGGAATCACAAAACCTGAGCTCGCGTTCTATTTGAATGTTAACTGTAGTGGTAGAGTACCGAGTATGTTGCCAATACGTAATCAATCACGATTAACTAATTGTAAGTTCAATTTGTAATAAATATACGGATGCATTACCATGTAACACATAGTTCGCATATTTTTGTACGAATCAGCCGAACCACTGTCTGATACATTGAGGTTTTTAGTTTAATAAAGCAATTGTACGAAGTATCTGCAAATGTGTTACAAATGTGTTAAAGTTAGTTAGCTTACAATTTAGTTTGTAAATGCCGTTTACTGGTAGCATACATAAATCCTCGTCGCGGTGATTAGCACTTCCAATTAATCGCACTTATTAGCTTGTGTGGCGTTTCATGACTGCAAACTTTTTGAGAGGAGGTCGGTACGAGTAAGCCTCGTGTGGGATGGTAGTGGACTTTGTTGCAGGAAGTAAAAAAAACTTGAAATTGACGATAAAACGGCAACTATCACAAAATCCAACCAAGGTTTACTCCATTTACAAGTTGTACATTTCAATTCACTGCTTGAGTAAATTCTACCAATATTAATTTGCAAAATCAAGTCAAAATTGTTGTCATATTTTGTCACATACATATTAATTTTTTTCGAGTTTGGCCAGGAACACAGAAAAGTGAATACCACTAAAGAGTCGACGATACATGGAAATATCTGCAAACTTCAGGTTGTCAATACTTTTTTTTCAGAAAAAAAAACACGAAAAGCCAACGTGATGATTTGTCTGTCGCGAATCTCCAATCGCAGGAATGCTTTATGTAAGATTGCGCAGCAGCTATATCTGTTATGATTATGCAAAGGCAGCAGGGGCTGCAGATAAGGTCACAAATTTTTCCAAAATTTACGTAAATATCCACTACGTATGTATACGTAGGTTTTTCTAAAAGTAATGTCACTTGTTTTTCCTTTGCCCTACCTACATGCTTCTGTGAAATTTAATTTTTCTACTTTTTAAACTTACAAATTTCAATTCCGGTTTGCAAATTGTCAACAGGCTAATTCCAACGGCATTTGACACCCAAGGACGGGTCTACCGTATCATTAAAAAAATTCCTTGCTGACTCTTCGCAAATTGCCCATCAAAAAAGTTATGTGCAAAAACGCAAGTTTAAAAAACTGCATCGTATGCATGGTTAGTTCACTTACCAGCTCCACGTCGCCAGTTTGATCGTCTCTGACAATTGTTTCCTCGCATGCTGCCTTTTTTGGCCATGGTGGTGCGTCGTCAAGTGACGGGAATAATGACTTTCAAAGAAGTCGCGAAAAATCTCACGAGTTGCTCTATCTAACCGCATGCATACAAAATACAAGTAGTCAAACAAGTGACATTACTTTGGAAAAGCCTTCGTATAAGTTTCGCGTTCAAACATGTATGCCGTACTTCTAGGAAAGTAGGTCGTCTGAAACACTGTGATTGAAAAAAAAAATCTCAATCGATTTACATCAACAGTCACATTGATGTCGCCTACAGATAATTTTACGCGTGCAAAAAACATCTCATACAACTTAACAAGCCTTACGGGCAAGTTGTTTCAAGGCATTATTTTCAAGTTGAAGACAGGAGTCGGAAATAGAGCTCTTATAACTAATTACTGCATATTTCTCTCCATTGCTTCTGTCCAGATCAATTTCATTTCATGACGACGCAATTACAAGTGTTCATGATGACAAAAACGTATTCATGCTTGCCCAACTCCTCAGGCTATGTCGAATAAAACTCAAGGAATGAGGAGAAAAACGAGTAATATTAATCGCTATTAATTTGTCTCCAATTTAGTGACACGGAAATCATTCCTCAGTCAGTATCTGATAAACCGTCTTATATGAAAGCAATAAATTATGATTGGTCCCTGTAAAACTCTCAATTAAACACATCTCCCTCTTTACACTCGTGCCACTCTATTTAATGAGTGAAGTATGACAAAAGTTGGTGAATTCAAGTAACGAAGGGTTGACCTAGCCACCTCTAAAAATGGTTATGGAAAGTCACCATTAGTCCTCCAAGGCTCTCTTCTACTTCAAAGGAGGGATTTTTTTAACGCACATTTTTGACTTGCTAATGTTTCCCTCGTGAGTCGCCATTGTTGTTGTATGAAAATAGCCGATTTGAAAAGCCTCCTGAATTCATGGTGTGTACGTGTAATGCACTCATTAAATGGATAGGCACACACAACATGGTGATAGTGTCAAAGGCGATTGTCGTTCATTATCAAGTGTGTCGTTGGAATAGAGGTAATGAAATGGCAAAAACCAACGGACGTAATGTTGTATTACAATCTGAGCGCATAATCACAGAAGCCCTGAGGAGCCAAAGCTAAGAACGATACAGAGTAACAAAAATCAATTGACATTGGTTACATATTATTGGATTCGGAGGTACGAGCGAGAGTCTCTTTAGGATTGACTCTTGTTTTTAAAACTGAGCACGCAAACCTTGTCTCTTTAATACCTTTGACAATAATACGGCTAAATGGCCGTGACTAACATTCTTTTTGATTCATTCACTCATTTCTCCATCCCAGAAATAAGTGGCGACTCACACGCGTCTCATTTAAGTTGTTGATTTTGAATGTCTTCTCTAAAGTCAGCGAGCTCAGTCTATTGTGGCTGGCTTTCCAAATACAGCTTTCCCATTAGCTGTTGTACGACGCGCGAACATTTTTTTACTTTGTTGTCACTAGACGCTGTCTCATCTTTCCTTAACGGTTCATTCTAATTAGCAAAGTTTGGAATCGAGGTTTACTTGGCAGGAGTACTTACGTTTAACATAAAATGCTGGTTTACGGTGAACACTTGAGCGTTGTGGCTTCTTATGACTTTGATACATGTATTGTGAAGTACTGCAGTGGACGAATCCGATTTGATTTCCTTATTGATAAGAAAGGGTTAACATTGATGTGTCTGACCAAATATAGGTACCAGGCTGCTGTTGTTCCTTGGAGAGTCGTTGTTTAATTTCATAACAAATCGTCTGATGTCATCAATCATCACTACGTCACACGAGCCTCTTGTTAGCAGAGAGATATGTGCTTTTCGCTCATTTCGGGAAGGAGACACTTGCTTCGCATCTCAGACACAGATGCAAAAAATTGTCAACTTAATGGCAAGTTGTAAGAGTAGCATTGACAAAGACGGAATGGAATGTCAGGTGGATGACTCCGGATGATGAAGAAGTCATGAATAAATAATGTATTGATTCATTGTACATTCTCCTTCAGTCGAGTAACCTCTCACTTGTAGCCGATTGGGTAATGAGATTTGCATCCATTTGCATCCACACATGAATTAGGCATGGAACAATTAAAAGTCGTTTTTTAACACCCTTGACTTTGCGACCATATTTGAACGCTTTTGTAGTCAGCTAATTGTGTCTCACATATAATGCACAATGTCAGGTGAGATGTGGCAGGAGGAAACTCTTTCAAAACTAACAACAACGTCGAGTTATTGTAATGTTACGTTACAGAAAGTGACCTCGTGCTCGCTCCAATCCATCCCAATCTGAGAAGGACCACGCGATTTCAATACGAAGGCACACCGCGGTTTCCTGTAACACTCCATTTTGTGTCATGACATTTCACAGCCTCATTTCCGTCTTTCGCCATTATTACTATTCTTCTTCGACGAACTGGACGCGTTTCCTTTTTGGCACAGAACTCGTTGTTGAAGTCATCGTTCCTCGAAACCGTTTTTGCACGAGTTTTTTTTCTCGAACATAGAATATGTAGGTACACGCGAATTGATGAATTTTGAGTAGAAAAAAGTGGCTCACACACGACTAACGACCTTGGCCTTTAACAATCAGCAAATTGTTCATTCACAACCTCATTAATTGTCGTTTATTACCGAAGAGACTCGTGAGTAGCTAAGGACTCGCTTTCTGTGCGTTGTTTCTGCGTAATGTGGCTCATAAAACGTGCGGTAAAATCTTACCTTTACATGTACACGTGAGATTTTTTTTAAATTGCGTACTGCATTGCTTACGTGATTTCTAAGTATTTCCTTTGATTAGCTCATCACCATCAAGTTTGCGTGAAGAAGCTCCTTCTCAACAATTATCTCAAATCAGTAGCTCACCTTTTTGCACCCAAAGTGGACACGGATTTCAACGCGCAATTGACTTGTGAACTGCTACAAACTCTTGGGAACAAAGGTCTCTCGAATCTTGTAGTTTTTGCGACTTCTCACGTCTTGTGACTTTTTTTTATACAAGATTGCAGCTCCCAGTATCGCATTTCAAAATGTATTTCGGGTTTAAGATGAAACGCGAATTACGAACGGAATATCATGCCTTATCCTATATTTAACAAGTGCTCCATTCTCTCTGATTATAGATTCCGCTACTCATAGAGAAACAATACGTCGACGACCATGATCTTCAACAACGAAGTAAAGGTTGAACCAAGAACACACTATTCCCTCATTCTCAGGAGGGAAAAAGTACCTGCAAACAATTTCCTAGTGAATGACTAACAATTACAGAGATTGCTTACAAGCGCCCCTCCATCCACATTGTTATTACACAATCCTTCTTGAGGGAGTCTCTCTCAGTGGGTATAATATCTTTGAATGATCAATGATGATTACGACGTGTCTTGTTGTTGTTTATATGCTCACCTCTAGTTCACATTCCTTTTTATTGTGGCTTTTCCTTGAGAGAAACAACGCGTCTGAACATGAGTCCCGCTCTCACATCGCATTATGCACATCATCATTGTTCACCGTCGTAACTCACTTTGCCAATTCAGAGGAATGGTGACGGGTGCAGAGATCAAGGCAACACTTTTAATAGTTCAAGGCATCTCTCTTTCTCTGCAACTGAGCCGCACACGTACAAACATTTTAGCATGAAGACGAAGAACCTGGTTCTTGATGAGATGACCGTCTTAAAAGAGCGAGCTTGTTTTGCCTCTTTGGGATCACATCACTTTAAGCTAGTTAGGAAAAAGTAGAAATACTTTGAGTGACGACGTTCATCATCAAAGATCACAATGAGACATGCCCCTTCAGTCACAATTTGTTACATTATGAAACCAGATTTTGATTCTCTCTTTCTCATTTGCAAATTTTTCTCGTAAAGGATGAATGGCAGTTGTTTGCACTTTGATTAGGGAAGCTCCTCTGCTCCGACGACTGTTGATGAATCGTTTGTTTCGACTGTCGTTAACAGCACAATTTTTGAACGAGCAGAGAGGAGGAAGCCGAGATGCATCAATCAAATGTGTGTGAGGCGTGAGGGTCTTTGATATAAAAACAATTTTTTTCCTTGTAGACACGAAACCCAGCCCATCCCGTATTGTCCGAGAGAAAAAGGATTATTTAGATTTTTGCTGTAGGATGTCGGTTTCTGTTTTATGAGCTTCTCTAATGTTGATTGTAAATGTTGTGGATTAAAGATTCACAATCGATTATTCCCATTTATTGTGAAAAGTTGCATTCGGAATCCATTCGATTGCTTCAGTTAAAGTGGGAATATTATGCCTTATTTACCAAACTCTGAACGGGGTTCGTTCTTTTTTTTATTATCCACATTGTATTTATACCGGCTTCCTTCCTTCCAACCTCCGGATAAAGCATAAAAGTGTAAAATATTCCCCACATATTTTTCTGGGGTGCGTTCTCCCACAACTTTTCCTCACATGTAAATTCTCCCTTGGAATGTGATGCGAAGAGATGTTCTTCTCCAAAGATGTACACACGCATAGCTACGCAAAACAGGGAGCCCTGTTGGCAACCGGCCATCTCCTTAGATCAATCGTAATGCTGTCATCTAAATTCCAATACGTAATCATGGTCTTCCCCATGGTCTTCCCACTCGTGACTCCACTTCCGGGAATCAAAGTGCGTAGCGCTTGTGGAAGCATCGCTCTCTCGCCTTCTCGGCATCCGTAGACAGGACAACAGTATGGGAGTACAAAAAAAATGGCATTTTTATCGAAAGGAAAGAAAATTGCATCTTCTACGAATGCCTATTATATTATACAACTTGCCAAGTGACATATTGTACGTGCGTTGTTCTTCAACAACTGAGAGAGACTCTATAAAGTTGAGAAGACGACTGAAACCTGAAGGCTTCCCTTTCCTCCAAACGGATATCCCATTTCAATAGGAAACGACGCATATCATAATAATATTTTGTTCGTGCTTCTTTATAGGCCCTCTGCAGAAAGTTACAATTGTTATTATCAATTCAAACTACATCTCTCTACATCTCCATTGAAACGTCTATTACAGACACGCGACGACGAAGAGTGAATTAAACTAGAGTAGAGTAATAGTAACAATATCGTATTACGCACAGATACATGCGTTTCGAATCCACAAATTGTGTTTGCCTCAAAGGAATATATCGACATCGCTTGCAGACGATATTTTATCTCGTGTAGTTCATAAAGTTGTCAGGTTCACCATGAAGTTGACAAACACGCATTCAAACTGTTATCACCACTGACTCCGTTGATATGGATGGCAATTGGAAATCGTGAACCACAGGAAGGAGGAAGAGAGGAAATTTGCGAGTATTCTTGTGCTTCATGTCATTGGATGAAATTTTATTTTGTCTCTCTTGGCTCCGTGATGCCGTTTAATTCTCGAATACGGAAAGACAACCATGAAATACGCACTCGCCAACTTGGAAACAGGAAATACGAAAGCGATGGAATGTTAAATATCTTTTCCCTCAACTGTCTCAGACTCTGTTTTTATTTTGAAGCGCACAGTAAGTCATCTAGATTGTGTTTACATTTTTATACATTATCAATTCTGACTTGTATCCAAGGAGCTTGCTCTCGTTTCAATAAATTCCGGTCGTGGTGTGAATTACACAAAAGTATGTACCTGAGGAGAGGAATTTTTTGGAAAAAATTATTTTTATCTTTTATTACATCTCTGCCTGTTTGGAATTCCAACAAAATGTAAAGTCAACTCTCGTCTTCCACCAAGGATTGTGTGAGTGGGTGAGGTGGATGCACTGTCGAAAAGGTTGACGCCTTTTTTGTTCCGGTTTTGAGACACTGGAAGATTGTATGTGACGAGGATTTGGAGAACTTGGAGGATTGGCATGTTTAATAGAATTTTTCTCAAAAACAGGAGTGCGACTGGGGTAAAAAATGTGGGATGGCTCATTAAAAGCATGTCTACAACTTGGCCGTTTTCCTATCCACTCATAATCCGTCATTCCGATTGTTGGTAATGCGGTAGGTTAATGTTCACACGTAGTTAATTCGTGATTTTATGACGAAGATTCCTCTCTCTCTCTCCATGTCGTTGAGTGAAATGAGCCGAACGAAAATGAGCTTCATTTGCTCCTCTCATTTCCCACTGAAATGAGAAAATTGAAAAGTCTAGTTGACAAGATTTTTTGGTGAGATTCTTGTAATTGTACATAAAAACAGTAAAAAAAATATGTGGAAACCAGTTTGTCCAACTATAAGGGTCAATAATACGGCGTAGATGATTCACTTTAAACATTTTTCATGGCGTTTTTAACTTTTTTAAGCTAACTTTTCCATGTAGCAAGACCGTACAATTTGTCCGATAAAATTCCCTCTAGATGTCGCCAACTATCACCTGCAAATACTTTGCATACTTCCGTACAAAAATGTGTGCACTAATTCAATTAAGTACCTACTCGACGACAGCTCCTACTCCTCACCACTACAATTACACCTCAGCGTAATAGTGAAATGATGTTAATTGACTAATAAAAAAGGATGCAAACAAAGTGACGTGCGGACTGACGACCACGATGTCATGAAGATGATGATGATTACGTTGTTGAGGTAAAGTGGCATAATAAAATCATTACACACGACGACAAGTCGTGCGTCTTATGAGGTACGCTTTTTTATTGGGTTACCTGTGGCTCAGCGTTGTCTCGTGCACTACCTTTCAGCAAAAGCTGACTGCCTTCTCCCTCAGCCTGTCCAAGGTTAATCAAACAAAGAATCGTGTCAGCCACGATAATATTTTTTATGAGTGAAGTTCTCTTTGATAGAATGGTGCTTGACTTACATAATCAGAATAACTGTCACTTGACCACATTCGATTTACCTACGAGATTCCTCGAAGCTGCACTGCCGCGGGAAGGGCTTAATAAAACAATAACATTGCAAATACCGCAACTGAGCAAACAAGCTGTAAATTCTGTAGACGTTTTATTATTTCCTCACATTGAGCCTACCTTTTGTGGCGCAAACAAATTGATGATGCAGCACTGCACAAATTTGTAAGGATTTTCTTGACTTCAAAATGGTCCTCTGTTTGCGTGTTGCAAGTTGATTTTAGCCGGTAATACTACTACATCCATTTATCGTGTAAATGATCGCGGAAATTGCCTCCCATTGCATAATATAGCAAGAATGTAAAGATATGCTGCAACAGCGATACGGATCACAAGTGCAAACTCTGATAATAAATATGGTGAGGTGGTGCAGTGATTTTGATGTGATTTCGGATGGAAAAATATAAGCGTTTTTCTACGCCTGCTTTGCTCGCTCTTTGCAATTTTTGATGGCGATGATGTTGGAGGATTGGTATTGCTCTAAAAAGCTACAAAATAATAATGTAATAGCGCATAACGTGATATTAAATGTAGCCGACTTGCTTCCCTGAAGCTGAAGTAATCCTCTTTCGCACTCCTCGCTGGTGGTGGGAAATTTTTGCGAGTTTTCGCAACATTTGTATGACGGTAAAAAGGATGCGCGATGCACTCCTCTCTGTGGCGTTGTTCCTTTTAATATTTGGCTTGTAATTGTTGTAATGTGGAGCACCTCTTCCTTATTGTTGACACACGAACTTGGGCGATTTCAATGTTGCAGAACTGTTTCTCTCAAAATTACAGCACACATGATTGCGCGTGCGCGGACAAATGTGGGTACTCATAAAAAGGAAACTTGAAGAAACGCTAAAAGCCTCATATAATATGACTCTAAACGGTGCAGTCTTGTTCCAATATTTTTGTGCAAGTCATGCTATAACCTGAGGTTGTGAAAATTTCAAGTTTAAACACTTTTTTTACAGTTTCATCCTAACGTTGTTTGAGCATGTTCATTGCAGTAATTTAGATCAGGGAATAACATTTGCGGAGCGTAATGTCTTATAATTTTCTAGAAAGAAATGGGTCACTCCATTTCCTGGCTTGCCGAATCTCATTAAAAATCCGCTGGAAGCTATATGAGTGTGACATGGAGTGTAATTGAAAAAGAGGCGTGATTTAAGCTTGTGAGTTGCAAATTAAAGAGTCGAACAAAAGTGGGTAATAATTACGAATGTGTAATATTCAATACGACGATGATTGTGTGGTATTCGTCGAAAGACAATTTTTGAAATGAGATTTCTTTGCGCATCTCAAGAGTACGCATCAAATCACAAATCAATGATGCCATCAATCACGCCACAACGTGGTTTGTCTTTGCACAATGATGTTACCACGCGAAAAACAATGAGTGTATGGAAAGGGCGTGCAGAGCAATGTCTTCATGATGTAAAAGCCATTACGCGATTTCAATTAGGATTGCATGCAGGGTCAACGGAGGAGTGAGTGCTGCAGCTCTTTTGCATGTCGAATCACGTCTCCTTCTCGTCTCACGATGTGTTTGTAATTTATGTCGTCGTTCTTGAACTTGGAACATTCGTACATTCTCTGCGCATCACCAAAATCGAACTCACTCTTACTTTCTGATAGTGCCGACGAATTTAGATAGCCGGCAGAGGCAAATCTCAATTTCTCATGCACTCCATGCGTGCAAATTTGGTATGAAAATTCCAGCAAAGTTTCGTCTTCAAAGGACGACGATGTGGACCAGGTTTTTTGGGAAAGCATGAAAAATTAAAATGTACGCCGCATCAACGAGAGATGAAGTGACTTTGTCCAACGTGCGCAGCGTAATGACAAGACATGTCCACAGGAGTATGTTGCACCACTGGTGGTGAGGCAGTAATGATGACTAATGTCCGTAGTGAAGAAACTGCCTTTAAAATGGAGATGAAGAAAAAATCGAGAAAAAATCCAACTCATTATATATGTATGGTCCAGTCATGGTAGCTAAATGCAAAATGAACTTCAACTGATTATATTAACGAAAGATGTTATTTACCCAGAGAATTCCTCCGAGAGAGAAGGGTTTTTAAGAGGTACAGTTGCTTTAATTCCAAAATGCTGTGTGTTTAGTAGAAATGATGATACTAATTGTCGTTAAGACAACCAAGGGATTGCGTCACTTTCAAAAGCTGTAAGAAAATCGAGTGAATAAGCCTTTTAACTTGAAACCATAATATACTCAATAAATTGCAGTGGGCAGCAGAAACACACAGAAAGAGGATTGAAAATAGTAATGTTTGATGAAGCTCATTGGAAGCTGGTCACTCTCCCTTCTTGTCGCTAATGGACACTCATTTGGAGGATGATAAGGAGATTGAGCAAAGGAGCCATAAAATTCTCAACTATTTAGACATTTTAAAAGTTGGACGTTTTCTTCCATTTTTCATTCGTCAAAAGGAGAATGATCATCCATAAGAATCAGAGGCTTGAAGGGTTATAACAAGTGAAACCTCTCGTTTTCGTTTTATCTCGTTCTAGCTTTTCTCTCGAGTTTATGGAATATCGTATAATTGCTATTTCTATTGACGGTTCTTTCAACAAGTATAGGTAGAGGTGCGTTCCTTAAAAGGTTTGGTAGCATTGAATATAAATGACTGGTAAATGACGCAATAATAACACAGAACCACGGCTGTTTGTCTAACGTCATTACGTGTGTCTGATTGATGGTTTTTGCTGAAATTAATGGATCATTGGAAGAAGCACTTTGCTACTTCTCAACTCTCTCTGGACCAAAAGAAGATATACACCACAACATTTGTCCAAATTACAAAATAATTAGTCAATTGGTAACGCTCAAACCGTTATAAATGGCCTAGCTCAAAGTTTGCATGTAAATATAATTTTCTTCTGTAGAAAATACGGTTGCTTCAAAAGGAAGCCGTAAAAAATCGTGAGCGCCTTCTGATCCTCACTTCTGCTATCCATTTGTACCGATAAGCTTTGTATTAATTCTCAGTCCAAGGAAAGTTCACTTATCTTATCATCGTAACGACCCATGAATATTATGTTTGTTCCCATTTCCCTCTCGTCGTAACTCGATTTCAAATTAGAGTCGTACCGTTCTAACTTTGTAATGTGCGTAACCCATTTTTACAGAAGTGCACAACTAAAAAATTTGAACCCTTCTTCATCACTTTTTAATCCGTTTTGTAATCAGGGAAACCACTTCTTGTGGGAGAGGACAAGAAAAAATGGTAGCAACACGTTAATTCCCTTTCGACAGAAGGAGAGTAATGGAGAAATGAAATCATCGTTTTCCGATTGACTCATTCTCACCTGGCTTACAAGGCTTAGGCGATTTGTGCACTCTGCAAACAACAGCTTTGTACTACAACTTCACCTGCTGACACTCACCAAAGGAAGTATTAGTTAGGTACACAATCATGTTATTACATCACCTGAACAAGTTGTTGCGAGTATGCAACAACTTCATAGACACTCGAAACAGGAATGGAAATATTTGATATAGGAAAAAAGTGAAACTAACACATAAACTCGATAAGATTATATTGTAGTAGTCTGCGTAAAAAAATTGGTGTAGTGCAATCCGTCTTTTGAGACGGAAAACAAGACGAGAGAGAGGGATTTGAGACGTGAGAAGATTTCAATTTGTGGTTAGAGGCGTCTCACTAACTGTAACACTACTTGCTACAAGTCATCACAGTTATGAACAAACTAGAAGCTAAACGGAACCTTTTTCAACGTTTAACATACTCAAATTCCTGTGCCCTCTTAATCGAAGCCGTTTCTGGAAAAATGTGTGATAAGCATTGTAACAAATCATCCTAATAGTAGTAAGTCACTGACAATGAAAATCCTTCCCAATTGTTCCGCATCGTTATCCATTTATGTGAGGCGGCTGTCTCAACAAAATTCAGATTGTTTCGTGTCATCGTCACACCATACCTCTTTCCATTACCCATACCCGTGTGTGATCTCTATTTTCATTTTCACTCCCGACCGCCACCACACAATCTACTTGCGCTTCTTCATCACGTTTCAAAACATTCACTTTGTTGCCATTCAACAAAGAGAGTGAAACAAGCGTCTACTGAATGATGAGACACACCTGCAAAAAATGCTTTTGTGATTCTTCCACTCTTCACGTCACACACAGGTTACGAGAGACTCGCTTTGACTGTTTAAAACTCTCTTTCATACGTCTTTCCTCTTCCTGACATCTCCTTACTTTGTTTAACCTTGCCTTACCTTCGTCTTACCTTTATTTGATCACTCGAAAACACTCTCTTCCCTTCTACCACACAGCGCCATTGTTATCATCATCCTTTAAATATGGGCATAGCTTCAATATACTATATCAACTCTGAGCACATATCTCGTAGCTCAATTTATTGCATTTCTCTATTTCGCCTATTACATATTGCGCCGGCATTCATTTCACACACTCTCGTTTCAAACTCAGTACTCACATCTAGTTTTAAAAAACCGTTCCCTAAATCTATAACGATGCATCACTCACGCTCACTAGTCCACCTCAAAACTACCATTGAATCCCCATTCTACCGAGGAGCAAGTTGCCACAAAATATGTAACAAAAAGTAACTTTGTTAAAAGCACAACCGCCCAAGAATAACCAACACTTGCGTCTCTCCACTATATCAATCTCCCAAGAAAAAGTTGAAGAAACAGAACAAAGTTTTCTTCTGCCCACATTTTCCCCAACACCCGTATCATCCTTTCGGCTACCTGCTGCACACTTATCGGAATTCTACAAAAGTCTACGCTTCTTCACACAAAGATACATGGTGATGATGATGACGGGGCAATAACCATGAGGAATGATGAGAAACGCGTATTCTTCTTTGCAAACTATCTTCTGTACGCACCCCGCACACCAAACATCGAGGAGGCCATGCGGCCCTCATGCTACTACACGGTTGTACATGTCTGTTCGCTAAATGTGCGAAGAAGTGATAGTCAAAGTCATCAACATCATGATGAGCATCTTGGCTCGTTTTACTTCTTCTTGGGTGCATGCACACACCATCATACATGACTGAGAGGTGATAGAGAGCTTCTTTGAGGCTGAAAGTACTGAACAAAACGCAAGTCTATTCCCTCAACAAGATCAGTCGACATTCATCTGTCGTGAGGTGTGGGTGTCCACGAGCACGTGCCATCGTCATTGCCAGCATTGCGCCAATATGTAAGACATTTCCTTTCAAAGGCAGAGGAACAGAGATTTTTTTGTGTGTTTTTCCCGTAATTCTTGTCTCTTGTTATCAGCGTTCGTGGCTTGTTGTCGGATGGTTTTTTACGAGTTGTTCACAGTGGTGAATTTAGTGTACGGTTGTGTCAACCTCTTTTCGCATATCGCTAGAGTGGACAATGTGACAAGTGAAGAAAATTCATTACTTGTGTCTCCAAACAACGAAACCGGAATCCACCCAGAATTTGTTGCGTGTGCCGTAGAACTGATACACAGGCTAATTTGACCCGAAGTATCTGTCATCATTAACTTTGCATGTCTCACCTCATTGAATAATAGCTGAGACACAAGGTACACGTGCGTGAGAGTGACGCCTTGAGCCTGGACACATGAAATGGAAGCGAAGCGAGAAACTGATAAAACACGTCTCTTACTCCCAATTCAAGTCTGCATTCAATTTGTACTGGAAGCGAAATTTTGAAAAGATTGCTTACTTTCACATGACTTTACAGCGGAGTGAGCGGAGACAAAAAAAAAAGTGCATCCAGAGACATTCTCCTACTCTTTTTGAGTAACATAATATTATGGTTGGGAAGTGTGGCAGTCGCGGAGAAGCTGTGAAAAATCTCCCGACATATTTTTCAGATCTTCGTGAGTGTACTTGCGTGTGTCTGTATAAACTGTGAACACGCGTGCCTCCGCGAAGTGAAGCGTTTTGTGCAAAGAACACACATATGAGAAATAGCGACTGATGATATGAGCTACAAAAATTGGAATGACAATCCTCATTACAGTCAGTCACAACAGAAAAAAACAACAATCTGAGCAACTTCGCCGCAAGTTGTAAAAAAAACGTACGCAGTGAGCTATTAGTAATTTTTCTTACGAGCACACCAACCAAGTTATGTATTGGGTATTAGCATACCAAAAATTTTCTGTCACACATAGCGAAACGAACTTGTATTCATATCATCCCTAAATACATTTGAATATATACATTTTTCTCTTGAACGCACACCCGAGAAAAAAAAGATGAAGTGTGTGACATATGGGAAAGTTTGCTTGAAATTTGACACTTGTCTTTATAAATGTACTTTTGTGTGAAGAAACCGGGAGAGAAAGAAGCTCACAGTGAAGCTCCTGCAAAAGAGACAAACTCTTCATTCTTTCGCCAAAGGAAGCACACTAAATGAGCGGAAGTTTGTGTTTTGTATGCATCACTGTGTGTGGTATCAACGCTGGAGTTTTTTTTTGCAAGAGTAAAAAAAACCGAAACTCTTGATTTGAAACTGTGTGAATGCCAGGTTCAACAGAGAGAACTCTTTCATCGATGTTTTGACAAGGACCAACTATGCGTATTTTTTTGAGCCAAGTGCGATGTGCGTGCTCAAGAGATGAACAAACCTCTTCACTCTCTCTTCGAAGAAGCTCCGAAAGAGCTATGCTCCTGTGGAATGTTAAATGAAGTGCGCGAATAAAAATGCGTATGGTTAGTGTATGTAAACCACTAAAAAAAATCGGAGAGCATACTTTTCCGTTAGAGACCCTACTTGAGAAATCGGTGTGTCTCTGTGTGTGTGCGTGGTTTTTTTTGTACTCTTCTCTAATGCAATGATTATTTCTTATGTCAACACCAACTTCACTCAATACGATTAGTCATCATCATCATCGGGAAAAGCAAGGAGGAGAAGCATCATCAAATCAACTTATGGAAATAAAGTGAGCACATAAGCACCACTTTTTTTTCGTACATTTTTTATGTATGTGCATATTTTTATAGATTTTTTTGCTCCCTTTCACGGCACTGAGAGGGTTCATAGATGTAGAACATCCGGCGATTATGATGACGATGATGGAATGTATGATACGCACCAAGAGTTGTGCGTTTTGAGCTAATCACCATTCCAATCTGATTTTTTTGGAATTGGGGAAGTTGAAGGAAAAATATTAGCCACTCATACCTCATCATTAGAATTTACGCTCACATCTCATCTTCTATCGATACATTTGCAATGCGTCGAGGAGGAAATCAGTAATGTTGATTTTTTAATGTTCGTCTCTGCATAATGTTATTTTGCTGAGTATTTAAGCCTTGCCAGAGTCTTTTTTACTAGTCTTAATGTGGCGTATAATGTATGTAAAGCTGACAGCTAACGATCATTTTTTTTGGGAGGCATTAAAATATATACGCTGATAATCCGCCACTCAATATTTCTGACATGTTGCATACACACACCCTCGCAAAAAAAACGAAATGAGGACAGAACCGAAGCGAATCATTAATCTTGTTTTTCTTTGAGAGACGGATTTTTTGGCGTTTTGGATAACGGTAATGCAGTGTAAGTATGAAACAAGCATTTTTGAGCGTGTTTATCAATGTGGAACATTGACAAGAATTGTCTCCCAGTTTTTCCAATGTTTTTGGAGTGAAGTTGTGGTAATACGGTTCCGGGTTTCGTTCAATTAATTTACTGCTTGAGAGAAAAATATATTTTTGTCAGTGGACTGTGACAAATCGAAAAGGCTTACGCAGAGACTTTGTAATGCTTTCTCAAGCTGTGTACGGAAGTTGGGTGGGATTTCAGGTTGGGAGCACAGAGATCATGTGTACAACCGTGGAAATCAGTTGATTGAGGTCCATGAACCAGAAATTTCATACATGACCAGATGTGCACCAAAGAGCACGTAACGCACCACCTTGAGCCCCCAAAAATTCTCTGGACACACGGGGATAGTATTATGACACTCCTTCGGAAAGAAGAAGCAACTCATGAAAAAAAGTTGCAAAATCACGTTAATGTCAAAAGGATCAAACGGAAAAAATCCTCCACGTCGTCGGCTGTCTACGAAGTAATGGACAAGTGAGGAGACGCTCCTTGGAGAGAGGACCCAACCGGTTTGTTCGACCAGCTGAAAATCATTACACGTTGTGGTCACTAAATTACATGATCTTCAAAGAGCGATACTGAAGACAAGGAGAAATAATATCATTCACGGGTACATATTTCACCTTAAAAGCATGTAGACTCACCTCGGAATCATCCCCTTTGGTGTGCTTTGAGTAAATGTTTGAAAAAGTTTTTTGCCCCTTTTTTGGTCAAATATGTTACTCAACGATGACGAAGCACACGTCCTTCTGAAAGGTTCAAAGTTTCAAAGAACAAGATTCTTCCTCTCTGTTGGGAAGAATGCGAGGAAACTGTGATTAGTCTCGCTGAAACATTTTCAGGGCGGAGTGGGCACATTACATCTCAGGTATGGGGGACACGAGACTTTTAATACGGTGACTAGTGCGCCAAGGGTGCGCTTCATTGGTCTGTCAATAACAAGTTTGCAGAGATTAATCTAAAGAGCTGCTACATATAATCGATAACAATAAGAGGAGCATTGAGCTTTAGTGGCAGTTCCCAAGGTTATTTACAAACTTGTGATCACATTCCTCTCTCTTCAGTATGTGATCAATTGTATCATCATTCATTTCATCCCATATGAGCAAAGGTATTTCCTACTTCCTACATAAACGGACAGGTACAGAGAAACGGAGGACAGAGATTTTTGAAGCAAAAAAAAAACTGACAGGACTATCCACATGATAAAATGTGAGTTTCAGCGGAAAAACGCGAGATTGAATTGTTTTGGTCCACAGACGATTTAGAAGAGTGATATATTACACGTGTGGATGTGAAGGGATGATTTGAAATTGTGCTGAACATTCGAAATCTTTTCTGGCTCAATGAACTGAAGGAGAGATGGAACAAAATGAGATCATGATGATGATGGAATCCAGAAGACTGGATTAGAGTACAAGATAATGCAAGGATTTGCTAGAAATCCCTAAACGCTTGTCAGGATATACAGAGACCTACCGACATACAATAATACAACTTGGGAAAGCAAGTCGACGATGATGTGATGCACAGCGGTTGCTTCTCCCTTACTCCGTAATGAACATTAGTGGGGAAACAGCGTTTTTGCGTGGCAATCTCACAACGGAAAAGATTAGGTTTGTCTTGATTAACGAAGAGTCGTTGTTCCCTCCCGTTGAACGGAGTGGAGAGAAACTGCTGGCGCAGCTAATTAAGGAGGCCAAACGGTTGTGAAATTTGAGGATGCCTCCAGAGAGAGAGGCCGATGCAAAACAGGTCTTTTAGAAGAAGACTGGTCCATTCCCTCATTTACGCACTTTTTACGCATTGTACTTCCTACAAAACGGGGAAATAATGGCAAGAGATATGAAAGGACAATTAGGGAAGGGAGACGTCATGTTCACAAAAGTTTTAAGTTCGTGCATATGCGTATATGATTAACTTCGTAAACTCTTTAAGTTTGAGTTGAAAGGAGTCATGATTTATTATAATTTGCGAACCACTCCTTCACACTGACTCAAAGAAATAAACGTCCAGACAGCTCCGACAAGAGAGAAAAAGAATTCAAATTTATTTGCACGATGTATGCAAAGAGAGAGAAATGTAGGAAAAAAAGTGGGCATATCATCTTACTAATTTCCACATTCAAATAACATCCCCTCTTCCTTCCTTCCTGTACGCAAACATTCATTCATAACGAACATTTACATATGTAAAAAAAGTGTGTAAAAACTGCGTTCACAACAACTTGTTTCCTTCTCATCGCACACCCGATGGATGTGGAGGGTGCATGAACTTTTTGGCTGGATTCTCTGAAAATATTTTCGCAAACATTTCTATCTCTCACCTCCTAGCTTTCCTGTACGCAACGCATTTTTTTACTGTGTAAATCCACTCAGCTCTCTCAAGTCAGAGAGTTGTACATGTTGAGAACTTGCTTGTCCATGTAATAGAGGAAGGAACAACAAGGTTATAAAACACGCATATTTTTTCCTACAACCACACATTCTTTCTGGTGCGAGTGTGGCACGAAGAGCAAATAAATGCTGTCGCCTCTCTCTCTCTTGTCACGACTATCATCTCTGTGATTTTCATATTTCAAATGAAAAAATATTGTCAAGAGAGAGGAAGCGAGAGTGTCTCTAGGAAGCTCGTTTTTTTCAGGATTATAATCCTCTAGGACTCATCCTATTTTCTCTTCATTCCTCATTAAACGACTCCCTCATGAGTCGTCTGGAATGACATTAAAAAAGGGATGAGCAGAGCGAAAAAATCTGCGGAGATCTGAGGAGGAAAGGCTTACGTATTATTTTATTCACTTTATGATATTGCTCTGGGTTCTTCGTAATTCCCAAATGAAATTTTGAAAAATGAAAAAATTTTTTAGACAACATTCTTGTTCCCCATTAAACTGCTACACAATTTCGTTACACAGTTGATGGTGATGTAACAAAGTGTTTATAATCGTAATTCAATACGCTCCTCACATAAATTTCTTCGCTGATCCGCAAGCGTGTTTTTCTTCAAAGCTGGTTAACTGGTTTTATCCTCAAACGTAACAATTCATGAGCGCATTTTCTTCTAATGATCTCGTCTCACTCCGAAAACATTTTTTTTGCTTTGCAAAAATGTTATACAAATGCAACCAGCATCAATGTGTAGTCTTAACTCTTATTTTTTCCGTAGAAATGCCGCACCGCAATTTGGGTGGAGTCCCACGGAAAAGTGTGTATTACATAGGCGAGTGAGCGGAATCAAGCGATTGAATGAAAGAGATTTCTGAAACAGGCCTCGTTTCACCACAAAACAATATTAAGCTCCTTGCAAAAGATTCCGTGTTTGAATTACTCCACAAACACGTTAAGTTTCATCCTTTTCCTCGATGCTGACGCTCCCCCGCATTTACACGGAGATAAAAGTGTAGCGAAAAAAAAATCCTGTAGATAGCCCTTCTGCTGAATGAGCCGCGCGTCGTTGTTGTCGTGCATTCCAACATTTGTATTTTCCCACAGCAGCTATACAGCTAACTCCCGTCTTATATACATAATATATGTGTTTAAAAAATCAAAGTTGTTCTTTGGAGCATCACTGACTGCAATGTAATTTTGTAGCTTGTACATAAAGCTGAAGCTCTGTGTTTACTCAAGAGTTTTCCTAAGATTATTGAGACGACTCCCGTATTTCTACTTCTTTCAAGGAAGCTTCTCACCGTCTACCGTAAAGGATTCATCATCTATCGTAAAGTATGTGATGATGAGCTGGGTTCAAGTGAATCTTTGCAGAACTCTCTCAAGTGGTGTTTCAAGTACTGAGTGTACGAATCGGAGTTTGTTTGTGATGTAGGTTTTCAAGTTTGAACGCAGAGCTTTTAAAGCCCCACTTTAAAAAAATCGGCAATACCGCCATCTCATTCTATCTTTGCTTCCACACAAATAAACTCACAATTTTGTGATGTGGAGGAGTAAAGAGAGAAAAGAAGTACATTTATGTCATTTTATATAGATGCTCACAAATGATGTGCATTCCCCGGGTATTTCAATGCATAAAAATTGGCTCTTTTGTGAGTGCTCAACCTACGGGCACAACTTGTGTGTGGACATCCATCTATGTATGTATCTTTGTACACGCACAAAGTACCACAGCAGCTTCTGAGGATAAAACAGTTTTCCGCATTTTTTCTCAACAAAAAAGTAAAAAAAACGGATTCAGTAGGAAAAGGATGTATGAAGCAAGGGTGAAGAAAAAATGAGATTTTTCATACTCACTTCACTTTGCTTGCCACCAAAGAGGGAGAAAAATACGCTGGCCACAAAACCGAGAAGGATATCGCGTGGTTTATTTTTTACAAAAAAAACTTGAGATATCACACTTCTTGTGTGTGTCTCAAGCCTCTGTAGTGGAAGAGAAATGGGAATAAAGTTTCTCGGACAGTTTTATAACCTTTTGCAGTTTAGCTCATCAAAATTTACGAATTTCTCCCCAATTCACAACGAAAAAAGAAAGGAAAGCATCAACTCACGCTGGATGAAGTCTGTATGGCTACAGTGTCTCGGGCTGACAATGAGTGGCGTCTTGCAAAAGAAGGGAACTTTTTTCTCACATTTTTGTTGTAAAAAAGGATTTTCTCCTTGTCTTCTCTCATTTTCAACGTTATCAAAGGGAAATGATAAGTTGACAATATCATTATCTGCTGAAGTATTTACTGAATTCATGTGGTGCACCGAGGCATAAAAGCCTGCATACTTTTCTCTCAAAAAAAGCTGGAAGAATCTCAAAAGAGTATAACAGGATATTCAGAGATTCATACAGGAACATACAAAGTGATACTTGAGGATGTACATTACATAACCTGTTTCTCGTAAACGTTAAGACTCCCGTAAAGAGATCTCTCTCTTAGAATACAGCGCGCGTTATGATCCGGGCGTGTATGTACATATCATTTATAGCACTCTCTATAGATTTCCACTCTCGACAATGACAATATGTGTTGTTTCCCACTTGTCGACTCGCATGTCCCTGCCATTTACCCTCACACAAAAATGTATCCGCTATGAGGATGCGTGCTTGAGACACAAAGATAAGGAAGAGTTCGTACATTTACACGCAAATAAATTACCTCTGTCGCCTGATCACTTTTTTGTTCAAGAGATTACACTTTTTTTTCTTACCAATCTCTCCTTCTCTCTTAATGAATTACGTGAAATGTAATGTGATCAACGTAAACGATAAGGAAAACACTTAAAGTATGAACTCATCTAATCCCAGAAGAAATATTATTTCCTCGCCATAATCACAACAGTACGGCTTTTCTTTCATTCATTAATTAAAAGATATACTTTACTCCGACAGGAGTGAGCAGCTACAAGCGATTTTAAATCTGAGCAAATAGATTGAATAATATACGCGTGCTAATGAGAGACATAAAACTAGCGTCTGTAATAACAATGTTTTTTTTTCATTTCACGCTTTACAGCTGATGTGTAACACGTAGACTGTTGTGTCGGCGAAAGAGGAGCACACATCAACAATTACATAACTTGGTCACTTCAACTCTGAAAGAAAAAATTGATGTGAGCTTCCTTTCACCCAGAGATCGCAAAGATGTTGAAATTCGGGTAGTTTAAGTCAGACTGTAATATGAATCATATTATTATGTACATCTCCAACCATCAAGCTCTTGAAACTCTTGTGAGCATCTAATAATCACTAGATCTACTTTCCGGACGAGCTTTATTTACGTAATTAATTACCCCCTTTTTCTCTACATTTTGCAGGTAGTCGACGAAAAAACAGTACAGAGTTCCACCCTCTTTCCACGCAACAATAAGCTGACAACCCAAGAGCGAGTGCAAGGTGAAGGTGAGAAAAGCTGTACAATTTTTCTTCTTACGTCTTGTCTTGTAACAAAAGAATTTTTTCAACGAGCATGTTACTGGGTAGTGTTTCAATCTTGAGCGTCAATAAGTTAGTAAACTACAAAGTAGAGAAAAAAAATCTGCCAAAACAGAGGCATCCTTTTACACGCCACGAGTGTACTCCCATCGTTCATCATACGCAAGATATGTGACCGAAAAAAAGAGTTATTTCTCAGAATGCACATGCACAAAACTTCTTGGGCATCTCCCGTAATCAGACGCCAATTAATACTATAAAAAAGTGGAAGAATACAGGGCGCAGGACGGGTGCCAGTTGAAAAGGCAAGAATACCCACAAAATCACAGCAGAGAGCAAACATTATCATCATCTCCCATCATCACACCAAAATGATAACGTTTTCTCTCTGTGAACCTCCTTTGAGTGTGCAGTGAAGTTGGGCTCGAGCTAAAAAAATGTTTGTGTGTGTGTAATGAAAAACCCATTATCGCCCTCGAAAAGAATTGTATTATCAGCTAAACTCATCGTTTTGCCTTGTTCCTCTCTGCATTTTTCTTGCTGATAATAAGTACACCAGATAACGTCTTGAAGATGAGCGAAGAAATGGTTATCAAAGTAGACATCACTCACATGTATTACATATGTACTTGTTCTATATCTTGAAGATGATGGTCGTCCACCTAAAATGCCATTACAAAACGCTGTTTTAATGATGTTATGTATTAGTGTCGTGAACAGCGAGCACTTCAAAACTTCACTGTTCAAGTGCGCGAGAGTGATGTGCAATTCTTTCAGCCTCTCCACAACATTTGCACACACAGTTTTTTTGGGGAGAAGTGCATCCCATAAAAACCCTCGTTTTTTTACAAGGGTTGTGTGTGTACACAAACAGAGTTGAAAAGTTGTTGTTTTTTATACGAGTGAAAAGAACTAGAACGGCAACAACGGGATTTATATCATAATGGCAACAACTCATAAGCATTCTTACAAACATTTGCAATTCTTCTGTGTATTATGATAATTCATTCTTGTTTCTCTTCAACGCAGCCTCCATGCATTTTGCCAAAAAAAACTAAATATGTGGCACTCTTTGTCAGGAAAAGGTAACAAAAGAAGATAATTTGATAAAGAAAAAAAATGTTGTTAAACATGAGAAGTTGATATGTGGCGAATTTTTTATGGATTTTTTCTTCACCTCTTTGCCTCACTTAAAAGGAGAGACGCACTGGTGGTGTGTCACCTTTTGGATATGGTGGCGTGTGGATGTTTTGTTATCGTCCGATTAAAACAAGAGGGAGGAATGTTGCTGATTTTTTATGAGAATTGTTTTTTTTTCTCGTTGGTAATATTATGAAATTTTATGGGAGGACGACGCGACGGTCAAGAGTATCATCATC
Source organism: Alloscopus bannaensis (assembly GCA_027743745.1). NCBI lineage: Eukaryota > Metazoa > Arthropoda > Collembola > Entomobryomorpha > Entomobryidae > Alloscopus > Alloscopus bannaensis. The sequence goes on along the minus strand of JAHZMW010004096.1, from coordinate 3,266 downwards.
ATCAAAGATGACTGTTTCTGATGTTATATTATGGTAGGTCGATATTTCTGTGGATTTTTTTTACTATCATGCTCCACTCGACGAGGTAACAAGAGACGGGAAAGTGTGGTCGTATATAAGCGAACCTATTATCGTTGTGCCTGTCACAAACAGCGTAATGTGTGCATGACAGATTTTTTGTTCTTCGTTTTCTTCACCTGACACTTGACCTAGTACACATATATATTTGCTTGACCACGTCGTTTTGGGGTTGCTCATCATCGTGTTTTAAAAGAGGTTGGATTGTGTGGTGCACAAGCCGCTGTTATGGCGATTCAAAAGGATTATTGGTTGTACACAAACATTTATGAGATTCATGTCATTCATCGGCACTCTTGTGTGAAACTCATATGTAGTGGTGGACGGTGGAGTACAGGATTATTTTTATTTTGACAGGATTTTTATTTCCATATGCCACACCGTATCTCTGCGTTTTGTTTCAGAGTCGCCCTGTCGGTCACCGTCGGCTTTAGGTGAATGGTGTGCAGTTAGGTGGATCAGTTTCATGTAAGTTTTCTCTCTTTCAACAATACATCCCAATCCAACTGTGTTTCGTGTAAATGTCTGTGACAGGTTGAGAAGAAGCGGCGAAGATCTGTCAAAACAGATTGCAGAGTTTGAGAGGAAAGTGAAAATCTTTTGTGAATTCAAGCAAGTTAAAGCCGAAGCTGGAGAAAAAAAAGAAGACCCACTTTCCCACGCTAAATAACTGGCGAGTTGTAGTGTGAAGCTCAATAGTTTGTGGCGAGAAAGTACGAATAAAGCTTAGAATCAGATGCCGAAACAGATTTATATTCAAAACACACAACGACATTCGAATCGTACGGGCATATGTGTGTCACCAAATTTTTTATGGGATTAATTGACAAGGCCGCAGCAGATTGCGGACAAAAGAGATACGACGCAATGTTTGCGCACAGCAATTTTGCACAAAAGTGGGCCTTCGGCAAAGAAAACGAAATGAGGTTGTCACATTTAATTTCGGATGTGGAAAACGCACTCGCCGTCTCCGTCACTCATTCTGTGGCACGGGAACCTCGTTTTTGCCAACTTCCAACTCAACCCTTCCTCCAGAGAGTTGGATAAAAAGTTAAAGAAAGAAATACGGGGTTTTTCGCGAGATTATTTTTTTTTCTTAAAAAATCCCATTTTGTGCCAAAAATAGGCCCACATCTCCATTAAGAAGCACTTAAGCATTTTTAATAAAATGAGTGAATCTTAATGACGTATGTATGTCTTTTTTCTATGCCAAATCGGAGTACACCCTCAACTTTTTGTGTTCTTTATTTTGTTCGAAATCAACACACAAACATACCACTTCATCACAACAAAGTGTTTTTTTCTGTGGTCAACACATTTTGACAAAAATCCTTTTTTGAAAGATGATCTCACGGTGAAAGACTCAAGAAAAGGAAAGAGCAACCTTGTAAAAATTGTTTACGAAACCAAAACGCTATCATTTTAAGGAAAAAAACTGGATTTCGGTGATGCAGAGCACAACCAACAACTTTGTTGTTGATACTACAATGAAGCGGCAACTCAGTTTCCAATCGATGATTTGAATTGATGAAGGCAAGCTACCTCGATTATTGATCCTATTAATGGCATCCCTCTAGTTGTCGGCAGCCTAAAGGATCATTTGTCAAGTTGTAAAGTCCATTGTTCATTCGACCAAGAAGATCATTGTAATATCCTAGAAAAACCAGAGTGTCTCTCTGTGTGAGAAAGAAAAAGGAATATTGTAAGATTCAACTCAATTAGTATAATGCTGCATATTTTTTTGGCAGATCTAAACGATCTTCTCTCTTGAAGTATTTAGTGGTCGTGGTTTAGCCCTTGGATGTAAACCAATAATGCACAAAATTTTGTTGTTTTGGCTCGGCCTAAGAGCCAACTTTCATAATAATGATGTGTGTAAATGGTGAAACGTGTTTGTAATCGCATTCAGCCTTCCCCCTTGAAAACAGATAATGTATCATAAAAGGTGTGCGTAAGTTCTCGCACATAACCTTCGAAAGTGTAAAGGTTAAGTCCAGTCCAATCTCCTTCATCCAAGCCAGCCCGTCACTTTTCGAGGACGTTTTGGTTATAAAGTCATTTTCGTGGTGAAGCCGCACGCCACTCGGAAAACGCATCGAGAGCACGGACACACGTCAACAAAATTGATGAAGACAAGAGATCCCTTAAAGTAAACAACTATTTGAGGGTATACATCCTCATTAGTAGTGTGTAGCTTTGGATTTCAAAGAGAATCTTTGAGAGGAAAATATATCTATAACCTTTTTAATTTCATTTCCTTCATAACACCTTCAGAAATTTACGACAAATATCTATATATACATATTCTTACAGCATATTCGTTTTCCGACTCGTGAGACTTTTTTTGGGGAAAAGGACTACGGAGTGTATTATAATAGTACAAGGCTAACAGCTTATTCCTTTTCTATCGGAAAAGCGTAATACCGCAGAGAGTCCTCTTATTTTCCTCTCATCATTAGTTCCGACAGGGAAGGGTATTAGTTGCACGAGTGTCAATAGCAAAAGGTTTTCCTTCTCATCTTATTCTTCCTTTCCGCTCTTAGCGTGAGACTCACTTCGTGTGAGAATGCTTGGTGTGACATTTCACGTGCTGTCTATTAACAGAACTAGTCAATTGTTTTTATTACTACGGCAAACCTTCTCTTCCAGGTTCCACTCCCTCCGTCGTCCTCTTCTTCAATTAACTTCCGAATCTTTCTGGTATTCTTCTTCTGATGAAGAAGAAATTAGATATAATGAATGCATACATACATACATCCCTATATACTCAAATGCACAAGCGTCGACACTGGGACAGTGCAATTATCTATTTCCCTTCCACATGGACGAGTGATGATCAAGTGGGATTGAGAGAGTCGGCTTCACTTTTATTCCTCCTGGCTTTGCCGGATTGAGCTTTCTCTCTCCACAATTTTTTTCATCCACTCACTGAATAATTTCCACCACTTGTCAAAAGTCTCTGGAAAGCCTGTAATTGCATTAACATTACATAAAGTGGAATGAAGATGAGCCCACTAGTGTTTGCTCACAGAACACATTGTATCTAGCAAGACTCTGGAGAAGACGGAGGAAAGAGCTGCATAGATATTACAGTGCAACTCCGTTGTAATAACCATGCGCACAGTAAACAAGTAGATATAGTAAACCAAGGGTATGTCGCCCGGCCTGAAGATGCATCCTTCAATGCA